>JAQZBX010005899.1:0-54844 GCA_029593785.1 Cabassous unicinctus
AAACACACTATTTTACAATGCTTTTTCAGTTTTTATGTATATTTTCCTTACCCAAACTAAATATTTCAGATGTGTTCTATTCCTTTAACTTCTTTGGCTCCCATACAAATAGGGTGACCTTGCAAGCCAGTTTGCCAAGAAAAATATAAAAACAAAACAGTAAACTCCTGACGCCCAGAAGTATTCATTACTAGCTCCCCTTTCACTCTCAAAATTGTTCAAGTTTTCTTATAAATAATCAGATAATACAATTAATAACTATTTCACTGTTACGTATTCATGTTTGTAAATTTTGATTATGCATATCTATAAAATAAGTGAAAAAATAACTAAGTTTTTTTGCCCAAGGGTGACACAATCTGCAAATAGCAAGGGAGAAAAATTGTACAGGGAAGAAATGGGTATTAAATGGACTAAGATGGGAAACATAAGATTTAGACAAGTTATTATTGTTTAGGTGAGGTTAAGTAAATTTGGTGGAACCGTTTAGAAGGGTAGTGATGCTATGAGAAAAACTAATATTGAAGAATATAAAATTGTGATAACTTCTCTGATTTCAAGTGACTGTATGTCCATAATAATATACAGAAACTTAATTTTTCTTCTAAAATGACATGGGTTTTAATGGGAGATTATAATGCATTAATAGTACTGAAATAATTGTCTTGTTTAAAGAAAATAAAACTCAATCAGAACTTAATCTTTGTATTGTATCTTGGTTGTTTGAACATCCATTTACCACTTCTGGGTCTTAGAATCTTTTCCATATTATTTAAGTTTGGACATAAAGTTTTGGAAAAAATAATGCAAGTTGTATAAATTTAATATGGAGCAAAAGTAAGTGATCAAAGTTATGTAATGGAACGATAAGTGATAAGGTATATGATTGTTGCCTTCACTCTTTGGCTTCCATATTACAAAGAAAATATTTTGAGGTATTTAAATTGATTAATTTTGTAGATTAGAACTTTAAATATAGCCAGAAGTAGCTGAGTCATCAGAAAATTCTACTAACCACAGGATGGATATTTATTTTTAAGTAAACTATCATCTATGGATCTAAGCCATAAAAGATGCAGCATTATGTCTCAGAAGGTAACACCCTTTTAGCACACTCTAGTATCCTGGATACAGTAGAAATATTTTCCCTTCTTAGTGGTTTTCTGAAATGTTTTTCAGTTAAGGTTTTCTTATAACTTAAAAATTCACAAATGTATACTTATAGAAGTATAATTCTGAATGTGTTGATGGCTTTTGTCTTGACATAAACTTTCTATTTTCTGAGCAAACTGTCTGCATTTCCCGCCTTTCCCCTCCATCATTACACACATGCACACACACACACACACACACACAATATTTTGAATCACTTCAGGGATTATCTATTTACATTTCTGCTGCATTCTTCTTTAAGGTATGTTCATTATGTAAACTATAAAATATCAGCATAATATTTGATAAATAAATCAAACAATAAATATCTTTTTAAACCAATGCTAGTCAAACTTCAAGATAGCATTTATAGATTTGGAAACAATCTAAAGAATTCTATTTAATCATCCTAATCCCAAATGTAACCAACCTCTAGTCACAATTCCTGAACTCCCCCCAATCTGACTCCAGTTTAGGTCACCCCCTACATTTCCTCTGCAGCTCCTTCTTCTTGAGATCTATGACTCTCCTAGCATCAGCAATTACACGTTAGCCCTAGAACACCTATTGTCCTTCTAGTCCCGGTTGTTACTGAAGTTTACTTCAGTGGAGAGATGCTGTAGGGGAATCCACATTACTCATTTCTTCACTCTACCGCAAAACAGTGGGGAAAAGAAAAACTGGGTATATAACTGTTGCTTGTTGGTTTCTCCATAAGGCAGACTCTGAACTTAACTTCCTTGTGTAAGATATTTATTTGGGAGTGCCCTTGGTATCTATGCCTTTGGAAAGGGGTCACATATTTAGAGATGTATACAAGATATTTCCCAAAGCTTAAGGGAACAGAAAAAGTGAAAATACTTCAGGTAAGATCTCATGGGCACATCACAATTCTTAGTCATTTTCTCCTTTCTCAAAACCCTCCCTGGCTTCCTAAAACAGAAGCATCAACTCTTTTCAGTATTATTCCTCACCACACATTTTGGAAACACACATCTACTTACACTGTCTAGTCTTTTATTAAAAATAATACTTTCCCTCCCAGGAAAGCAGTTACAGATACCAAAAACCATCAAGAGTACTGTAGCAGTTTGATATTATTGATGAATCCAAAAAGAAATATTGGATTATGTTTGTAAACTAGTCTTTTCCTCTGGGCATATTAGTGTATATTGGATTTAGAGGTTTTAGTTTTACTTGATTAAATTATGATTAGGACTTTAATTGGGCCATATCGGTAGATCATTGAGTACCTGCCCCTTGGTGGGTGGGGATTCACAGATTAAAGATGTGGCAAAGGGCAAAGGACAGAGTTGAAGTTTTGATGCTGGAGCCCCAGGGAGGTAAGCACTCAGAGGACCTTGTTCTTGAGGAAGGAGAGAAGGCCCTGGGAAAAGAGACAATCTGTTCACCTGATAGTCTACAGCTGGCTTTGTGGAGAGAGGCAAACCTGAACCTGGGGAGAAATAAACCCCTGGAAGAGAGGAACCCAGGAAGCCTGAACTCTTGGCAGATGTCAGCAGCCATCTTGCTCCAACACATGGCAACAAACATTTGTGAGGGAAGTAACTTATGCTTTATGGCCTGGTAACTGTAAGCTTCTACCCCAAATAAATACCCTTTTACAAATGTCATCAGATTTCTGGTAATTTGCATCAGCACCCCTTTGGCTGACTAATACAAGTACACATCCCTTTGAGTCTCAAATAATCTCAAATGAGGCTTTAGAGTGTATGCTGGGTTTTGGCTTGAGAGCCTTGATTGTGAAAAAGAGCATGGCTCTGCACTACTCCCTTAGGTTCCAAGGGGTTAACTACTGGATCAGGAGCAATTGCCATTATCTACAAAATACACTTGACAAGACCCAAAGAACAAAAATCAAAATTTATTTTCAGAAAACAATTTTCTTCCAGGTATGGAATCTGTGTAGATTTTCCCTGCTCACTATCCCAGAAAGGGAAAGTGCTTTTCATTGAGTTTTTTCAAATTTTTGTCTGGATTCCATGTCCTCTCAATCGGTAAGATAGAACTTCATTATCTCTAATGGCTACAGATAAATACTCAAAGACCTGACAGACCTTGAAATTAAAACTTTCCTTTCTTTGCAATAACAAATTATTGGTCAGGATTTGATTTGTTTCCTCCACAACAGCAGCTGTCCATCTTTCAATCCATTCTCAGTCCTTCTCCCCATAAGTGATATAAAGATGCATTTAAGATCCCTCTGCCCAGAGCAAATGGTTTGGGGAGAGAGGCAAAAGAGGAGAGAAAGGGAAGTAGAAGCATGGAAGCATTTTCTTCATCTTTTACCTCTAAGTATTCTTAATAACTCTAAGAGAGAGTGGGAAGCAGGTGTAACTCAGTGGTGAGCGTCTGTTTCCCATATACAGGGTCCCTGGTTCAAGATTGCACGTTGATAGTCTGGAATAGTAAATACAGTTCTCAACATTCTTAATGCAAATTAATACTCTGAAGCTTTGGGTTTTTATTCAATTATAACTTATAAATCTCGGGAGCACAAGCCAATCCCTAAGAGATAAGAACACTCTGGGTCTATAGACAAAATGAAGCTGCTCCATCTATAAGGCTAGTGCAAGCCCTAGACTCTGATGAATTGACTGCAGTTACGTCAGTCTCTGAGATTTCACTGAGTGATGGCTTGTCTTCTCAGCAGTAATTCTTTTCACATCTAATCACTACCACAGTCTCTTTGGGTCAAGACAGGTTTGGATTTTGGGATTTAAACATCACTATAGAGAACTAAGTCTCAGATGTATTCCTTAAAATTTAAGACAGGCTTTTGAGGTTTCTAGTCTGCATAAAAATAGAGTACTCCTGTTTGTTTGTTTGTTTGTTTTAATTGGTTTACATTCTTGATTTTATAAAAATCCCAAGCTCAATTTATCCTATATCAATCCTGCAAAACACGTTTACTGGAGTTCAGTTATTCAATTGGTGCCCTATATACAAGGTTAGAAATCTTGACATTGAGTGACAATTAGAATGAATCAAACATTACTGTAAATTCTTTTAGAATGTTCTAGTGTCAATCATATGGTTAAGTGGTTTTAGCCACATATTCAGTATAAAGGAGAGCCACATTTAGAGGCATTATTGAAATTAGACAAAGTTAACCTGTCCAAATTTAATTACATACTTACAGTGACAATATTCATATTGCTATAAAATATACAGATCCTTTGCAAATATTTCCAGGCTATCTAAATAATTGGATTACCTTGGAATCTTTTTATGCAGACAGCTTCTACTCTTCAAAATCCTCATCATTTTCTTATTCCCCATTTCTTACTAATATTTAATCAGTGTGGGACTTCAGTCACAAACCTAGTTTTTTTAAAGATGTTTTTATTTTTAAAGAAGCTTTAGATCACATAAATATTACATAAAAAATATAGAGGATTCCCATATACTCCACCTTTTCCTTCTCCCACACTTTCCCACATTAACAGCATCTTTCATTAGTGTGATACATTTGTTACAATAGATGAACACATATTGAAACATTATACTAGTCAAGGACAATAGTTTAAATTATAGTTTACACTTTGCCCCACACAATTTTATAGGTATTGACAAAGTGTATATTGGCCTGTGTCTGTCATTGCAATGTCATGCAGGACAATTCCAATGTCCAAAAAATGCCCCCATGTTGCACCTATTCTTCCCTTTCCCTCCCCTCAGAACCTCTGGTGGCCACTGTCTTTATATCAGTGATACAAGTTCTTCCATTGTTAGAACAATCATAAGTCTACTTTAGTCCATAGTTGCTTTCCACCGTTATGTTTGTTTACTTCTCATTCTTGAGGATTTGGGGATGGTGATGCCCACCCTATTTCTGACTGAGAGAGGGCTTAGATGCCACAGGGCAAATGGATGTAACTGTATTGCTTCCAGTTGCAGACACTCTCTGCCTCCTTGGATGGGCATTGTCCATCATCATCCTTTTGTTGCTTGTCCTGGGTGAGTACAATGAAATGATGAGTAAGTGTTGCGACTCAGTTGAGATTCAGGACTTAACCAACATATGAACAAACTGAAATTTTAAGTTTCTGGGACATATATTTAACAAGTATAGTGCTAATTATAGGTTCAAATAAAAGGGGCAGAAGAGCCATGTGTAGGGAAATTATAAATGAGTCTAACTGGTTACATTGGGGAGCATATATCCCAAAGAAAAGCCCATTGACAGGGTGCCAAATTCCTGAAATTGTCTGCCCTGCCTATAGTGTCTAGATGTCTCTAGAGCCCTCAGGAGCGCTGCTGTTTGAGGCACGTTTACTGTGGCAGTCCTGCTGAGATGTGCATAAGCGTAACCTCTGGAATAACTTCCCAAATCACTTTGAAGTCTTTTAGCCATAAAAACTTATTTATATTTAATATTTTCCTTTTTAGTCAAGATCTTTTTCCAGATTCATCGCTAGTTGGTGCTTGACAAACCTAGTTTTGATTATCTTTTTACATTAAGTCTAATAGTTATATAAACATGAAGTTTACTTGATCTCAGAAAGAAAAAGAAATTCACTAGCCTTCAAAGTGGAGAATCTCATAAAAATATGTTAAGGTGTATTAAAATTAATTCAATTGCATTCAACTCACACTAAATGCCTGTTTTAGTTGATCAAAGGGCTGCTGATGCAAAGTACCAGAAATGTGTTGGCCTTTAAAAAAGGCTGTTTATTTGGGGGAAAAGCTTATAGTTCCCAGGCCATGAAAATTCCTAGTGAGGGACAGAGGTCGTCCAAACCAGAAGTCCAGGAGCCAAGGAGTAAAAACAAGGTGTCTGGGGACTCTAGTTCCCTTCTGACAGGCAAGATAATGGAAGAGGAGAGATTGTAAAGCTTGCAGGCTGTTAGGAAGAGGACAAATAACTGGGCACAGCCATGCATGGGGGTCTTTTAAGGGGCTGGACTGGGGCTGTCTATAAACACTGCTTTTGCCAAAAGGCAAAAACAGATCCAACAAGCTTGAGCAAAACTTTGGGGTGGCTGAAGAAGGCACCTATGATGGTTAGGCTAATGTGTCAACTCAGCCAGGTAATTGTGTCCAGGTGTTAGGTCCAGCAAGCACTGGGCTAATTGTAATACAAGAGCATTTATGGACTTCAATCACCAGTGAGTTTACTGCGTGGTTGGCTGATTACATCTGCATCAATCAGGGAGATTGCATCAGCAATGGATGATGCTTTTATCCAATCAGTTGAACGCGTTAAAAGGGGAAGTGATTTCAACATTCAGGGAGAATTTCCCAGCTCGACTTTGGACAGCCAACTTCTCCCAGAAATCATCAAGGACCTTTCATTGGAATTTCATCTGAGCCACTGGTTTGCAGCCTGCCTGCAGAACCTGGACTTGTGCATCCCCACAGCTGCCTGAGAGACTCTTATAAAAACTCACATTATTGACAGATATCTTCTGTTGATTCTGTTTCCCGAGAGAACCCTGACTAATACAGCACCATAGGAGACAATAGTCATGTTCTGAATGGAGGCATAAGGAGAAAACAGGGAAGTCCCTGAGGAGAAAGAAAAAAAAAAAGCAGACAATGGGCAAGTGCTGTGTCTAGTTATTCATGGATAGGGAGGGGGTAATTAGAATTAGAAAGCAGTTTAGGATGACGTGGATCTCCTGTACTCCCATAATCCCATTGAACTCATACTCAACTTGAGGAATGTCCCCAGTCACATTTCAAGGGTGGTATCCCTCTTCGCCCAGAGCCTCCTTGGATCTGCACAGCATGGGAGTTGGCCCCTACCATTTCTGAAGTGGAAGTCAGAGAACTGAGTAAACCACGATTATGTCCTTTGGGAGCAGGGCTGGAGACTCATTTGAATGGCAAAGAGAGAGATAGACATACAGACAGAGACATAGGCAGGCTTTGGTTAGAAGCCCAAAGCTCACTGGTCTTGTCGGGTGGAAGAGAAAGTTACCAGAGACTATCTCCTGGCTGGCTCGCCAAAAGACATGTTGCCAGAGCTGCTGATTTCCAGGTTCTTGGTCATGTCTTAAGAAAGAATTCAGAGATGCACCGCAGTTATAAGAAAGGCAGAAAAGTTTTTAATAATGGGGAATACACACTCAGATATGAGTGCAGGTGTGCTCAAGGTAGAGATCCACCCACTCTGTTCTGGGGTTCCTGGTTTTATGTGCTATCATAGAGAATTAGGGTCTGTGGTGATTGGCATATTTGAGACAAAACAGGGGAAATTCATTGGGTGGTTTGATTTCTAGGAATTGCTGTCTGGTGCTGCTGTCCATGAGCTCTGCTGGAGTTTGCTGCTTGAGGTGATAAGAAAGTGGGTGGTCATGGTGGTGGTGCCCCCTCCTGCCCCTTCCTTCTTTCCGCTGTGCAATAATGTTGCAAGATACTTGCTGATGACGCAGCTGCTGGGTGAATGCTGCAAGCTGTCCCATGATAACTTGTTTGTGTAAGTCAGCAGGCTATTGCCTCAGCATTTCTTATCAGGTGGTGTTTGTGTAGCTCATTGGGTTGCCTGCCCCTCCTCCTTAGGTCCCTATTCTATCTTGCCTCACCACGGATGTAATCCAGTCAAATGGGTCTCACACTCACAAGAATGGATTAGTTTAAAACATAATATTTCTCTTTTTGGGATTCATAAAATAATTTCAAACTGCCACAGTGCCTATTGTGTTCCAGTAACTGTGGAAGACATAAAGACAAATAGATATGGCCCTTGTCTTCAAATTGCTTTCTGTCTCTACATGCCATTCTGTAACTACCTTCAATAATAAGCATCATAACAAAAAGTGTCATTATGAAAGCAAAATTATTTCTTAAGAGAATAGCTGACATTTATTCATTGACATTTAATTCAATGCCATTACTGGAGCTGGCCTTGTATGCACATAATCTTATTTAACAATCACAACAATCCTGCCAGTTCTATTAGCAAAGGAAAAAAACCTGAATCTCTAAGAGGTTAAAAATTTTGCCCAAGATCACACAATTATCTTGTGGCAGAGTCAAGGTTTGAATACAGGCCTGTCCAACTCTTTTTTTTCAAGTACTTTTACATATGCTGTTTATTATTTAAACAGAATTAGTTAACTTATGTCTATATAATATCTAACTGTTTTTGAAGGATTAAAGATTGGTTATTGACCATAGAAATTTAGACTTATTTGATAAACATTAAGATTCACCCTCGAATCAAACATTGTTCACTACAATTAATTTGATTTCTAACATAGTTTACTTGATATAAAAATAGTCTTTTAGAAGTAAAGATAAATATAGTATATGTATATATAAATACATATTATATATATATATACACAGACACTCATATATATATTTGTGATAGATATGAAAACATGAATCAATGTTGGTTTTTTTTTTCTGTGATACTTTTGATTTTTTAATTCATTCAGGCTTGTGTAGACAAAGCCAGCCCTCTCTCCTCTGTAACTGCTGGAATGGTCATGGTAACTTAGTTGCAAAAGATAAATATTTGTGCCAACTTTTAATCTACCTTCAGAATCCTCAGGGACATGATATTTAATTATGTGAGATTAGGGAGAACACACAGCTCACAAAAAGCAAACATGTAACATGCCAATAATACATTTCACCACAGTTACAATGAAAATAGCCAAATATTAAAACATGCACCCACTTAGGTGGAGTTGTGATGAAAATACATCCCTAAGGCAGTATTAGGCAGAAGGTGATGCCAAAAGTCTCTTTTCTTAATTATCTCACTTTTTATGATTTCAATTTATCATAAAAAAATCCTTCTAAATTAAAAAAACCATGAGTTTTCTGTGTGCTAGTACATGACTGAGATCAGTTTAGAATGCATGAGTCAGCCTGTATAGCTAACCAAGATTAATTTTGTTTTCTTGATGCTCTATTGCCAAATGGAATAGGCCCTCCATGTGAGCTTTTGGCCTGTTTCCACAGATTATAATTTGAAGAATTAAGAGAAAAATTCAGAGCTCTCTGATACAGTTTTAACAACTTATAATTTTGATAATGTTAACTATTAGATTATGTATATTTACTGAGAGTTTTCTTTCATTCTTTGTTAGTGCATGTTCACACACACACTCAATCACAGACACACACATACACCAAACACATATACATTCAAAAGAAAAATAGCTCTTTAAGTATATCTTTCTAGAACAACCACTTACAAGTTGGAAGATGATTGAAGACTATAATTTAATTATTTTAATCAAATGCAGACTGATAAAATTTTAAATAAATAGACTTAAAAAGCAAATGTATACACTCTGGAGAATTGTGCATTAATTTAAATAACTTAAACCCAAATGTGAAAGTGGGCACCAGTGTAAAGTTTATCTACATAAATTATTGGAATATTTCTGCCTGGAAGATTTATCTATCTCCACATTTATTATTCAATCATTTATTTATTTATGGACTTGTGGATATTAATTTTATACTTTGGGTTATAATCCAATACTACTTTTTAAAATTTTGTTAAGATTGTTTTAGCTTTGGCCATTAGGAGCACTTTTGTTTGACTCGTGTCCCTCTGATGTACCCACACCATTGTGGAGTTTTAAATAAATAATATATTATGTCATATTCACCTGCTTCTGTTTCTTGCATCTAATTTATCTCTTTTAGCTTGTTAAGCTATGAAGAATAGGTGAAGAAAAGATCACTCATTCATTTCCATAAAAAAACAGCATTTATAGTCAGTACTCAAAAGGGCTTTTAAATATATCAGACTATTTTGGAACCTAGCCATGGGGACTTAGGTCATGATGTAAGACACCTCAGAGGTCAGTTGAAGTGACAAGCTTAGCTTTGATTATAGTTCTAGCCTTCTTGTCAGTAAGTCCATCAATATTATTAACTTAACAAGTTTCAAGACAGTTAGAGAAGAGACAGATTTTTCATGAATTGTTTATTGACCTCCGTGTAGTTTCTTCTCCTATAGTTTTAATTGCATTAGCTTTTTGTTTGTTTGTTTGTTTGAAATATAGAGCACAATATTCCTGGTATCATTCTCACTAGATATAACCATTCTCCTCAACCTATTGCCATATATTCTTTTACAAATGCTTGCTTCTGAATAAAAGTTATTTTTCATTTCATTTAATTATGCAGAGCATAGTCTTCCCCTTTAAGCTTTCAAGAATGGACTATATTTTCACTTGTTTCCTATTTGATTGATCTCATGCTACATATAAATAGCTTTAAGAAATACCAACACACAAAAAAACATAGCTCTATGACTAGTTGTAATAGAGCAATACATAATACAGCATAGAAATGTGCCACCCTAATGAGAAGTATTATTTTTGGAATTAAAATTTTGTTAGTAAATAATTTTATATCTCAACTAGCCTATCCTACTTAAATATTATTTCACCTAAACCTATAAATGATGAAGAGTTCATTTTTAATCTGGATTAGACATCCTGAAATTCATTCATGAGTTCAATCAATTATCAAAACATTTAATATTTAATGTATCAGGTACTGAACAAGTTGTTATGCTTTAAAATTGTGTAAGGAATAATGTCAGCAAAAAAAATGTCAGAGTAAGGAAATCCAAATTCCACCTTTCCATCTAAACAAGAAAAAATGGGCCAAAACCATCAGAATCCATTTTTCAGAGCTCTGGAAATTAACCAACATCTTTCAGCAACCCAGAGAATATTCATTCAAGGAAAATGGCTGACTCTCCATTATAACATTCATATATTTCTGGTGAGGGGGTAGAATGATGCAGCCACTATGGAAAACAGTTTAGCCATTTCTCAACTAGTTAAAAATAGAATGACTCTATCACCCATCAATCCTACTTCTGAGTTTATACCCAAGATAGCTGAAAACGTATGCTCACATCAAAACCTGTACATGATTGTTCATAGCAGCATTACTCTTAATAGCCAAAAAATGCAAACAACTCAAATTTTCATCAGCTCATAAGTGGATGTATTAGTCAGCCAAAGGGGTGCAGATGCAAAATACCAGAAATTGATTGGTTTTTATAAAGGGTATTTATTTGGGGTAGATGCTTACAGTTACCAGGCCATAAAGCATGAGTTACTTCCCTCACCAAAGTTTGTTGCCACGTGTTGGAGCAAGATGGCTGCCGACACCTGCCAAGGGTTCAGGTTTCCTGGGTTCCTCTCTTCCCGGGGCTTGCTTCACTCCAACCTCAAGTCTGCTTCTGTGCACAAGGCCAGCTGTAGACTTATCAGGCGAATGGCTCATCTGTTTTCCAGAGGCCTTCTCTCCTCCTCAGGACCAAGCTCCTCTATGTGCTTACTTCCCCGGGCTCCAGCATCAAAACTCAGCATCAGAACTCCAACCCAAAACTCCAACTCTGTCCTTTGCCATGTCTTTTATCTTTGATTCCCCACTCACCAGGGGTGGGGCTCAACGCCCTACTGCTGTGGCCCAATTAAAGCCCTAATCATAACTTAATCACGCCCAGAGGAACAGACCAGTTTACAAGCATAATCCAATATCTATTTTTGGAATTCATAACTATATCAAACTACCACAGTGGATAAACAAAATGATGTATATCTATATGAGGAATATTATTCAACCATAAGAAGGAATGAAGTACTGTTACTTGGCACAACATGGAAGAACTTTGAATATTTGTCATTTAAAACATTATGCTAATTGAAAGAAGCCACACAAAAATAATACAATTGAATTTTTCCATTTATATCAAATGCTCATAATAGGCAAATCCATAGAAAGACAGAGGTGAGTAGTGATTGCCAGAGAATGTGGGAGAGGGGACAGGGGAAGGAATTTAGACTAAATGCTAATAGGTTTGGGATTCTTTTTAGATTGATGGAAATGTTCTAGTACTAGATAGTGGTGATGGTTGCACTACATGGTTAATGGAGGAAAAACCATTGGAGTATACACTTTAAAATGGAGAATTTTATGTTATATGACATGTATTCAGGAAAAATGCCAAAATAGATAAGCAGTAATGGTAAAAAAAAATACACAAAGAAATCTACATTTGTAGTAGACGGTGATAAAATTTATAATACAGGTACACACAGAATTCCATGGAAACCAGGTTGAGAAACATCTAAATCAAATTAGCAGGGAAGCGGGTGTGGCTCAATGGATAGAGCTCCCGTTTACCATATGGGAGGCCCCCGGTTCACTTCCCGGGGCCTCCTTGTGAGAGCAGGCTGGCTGCGCAGCGTGGTGGGCTGATGCAGCAGGACCTCACAGCAAGGGGGAGATAAGCAGACACGGAAGAAACACACAGCGAATGGACACAGTAAAGCACAAGCAGCAAGGAGGGGATAAATAAATAAATAAATAAATCTTTAAAAAAATAAATAAATAAATCAAATTAGCAGACTGGGAAGGTTCCACATGGAGAAGATTCTTGAACTGAGCTGTTATAGATAAATTGGAAAAACAACTAAATGAAGAGGCAAGGGATAAGGAGTAATATTTTTTAACATTGTTGAGTTTTATGTGGCTTCTATATAATTATTTAAGTACAGTCTCAATCATTGCTTAACAACTAACAAAAGGAGTTAGTAAACATAATATGAAATTGCAATTTTCAAGTAAAAAATACCAATAAGAAATTAATAGTACATATCAAACCACATCACCAAATTTGTAATTATTGGCAATGTCACCTTTAGGAATGAGTTTATTACATTTTTCTTCTCTCCTTTGTATTTTCCTGGCTTGACCATTTTTCACTCCTTCAATAAAGTCCATTAACCCACCCTTATTCTTGAATTAACAACATGGATTTTACAGTCTCATTGGTGGAAGGTGGAAGATCTTTCAGAATTCATCATGGCTCAGTTATAGGAATTTTTCACATGCTGAAGCATGCTGCTTTTAGTTATTTTCCCAAAATTTTAATTGCCAGATTGGTATCCTTATCTTCTTTCCTATAATTTTAACTATATGTAAGCCACCCCCTTGAAAATCTGTATGTTATGTCCCAAGCGCCATTTATGCCTTTGTTGAATATTTATCAGTCATCTTTCTCCTTACCTCACAGAAAACACTTACTTCTAATCATTCATATTGTAGGTTATTCACATTCCTTCTTATGCTCCCAATGGTCAGCTAAATCTTGGACATTTCCTTTCTTTTCTCTCCCATGATCTTGGATGCATTTTTTTTAAAGGTAGAGAGGAGAAAATCAATGATAGTTTAACATCCTCATATCATTTTCCTTCAATGAATATGCATGTTTTCACTAGTAGTAGATAAAAATATTTAAAAATGCAAATGGAAATTTAAAATAGAGTAAATTATAGATATTTTAATATCATCTTAATGGGGATAATGTATATACACTTTTGGTAAACAATTTGGCAGTATTTCTCAAAATTTAGCATATGTTTTCCATTTGATCTAGCAATCCAGTTTTAAGAATCTATTTTACTAAAGTAGGCATCTAAATATTTATGATCAAGGATTTTAATTTCAATAATTTTTAATGATATAAAATTAAGAAGACTTAAATGTTCATCAAAAATTGAATGATTAATAAATTATGCTACATCCATACTTTAAAACAAAATGCTATGAAACCAATAACAAAGAAATTTATATGAAATGGCATGAAAAGATCACAGATATGTTTTAAATGAAAAGATTATGAAATATAATAATGCACTGTAAAACTCTATTCATGGAAAATGCTTATTTGAGTAAATGAATATGAAAATGCATTTAAACAATAAAATTCATACTAAATTGTTAACAATAATTTCCTTTGTGGAAAAGAGTAGAACCATGGTCAAGTAAAGGTGAATAAGAGTTTAGTGTATATCCATACACCTATATTAGTGAATAGTTTTACAATATTCATGAAATAATATACTATTACTGAAATTAAATTAGTGATTAAATGTTTTAAAATAATAAAAGTGCCTATAGGTGACATTAAATACTTCTATGGAAATATTTTATAGACAAACATGTGTAAGGTATTTAGCAGTTTCAGCTAAAAATTCATTTGGTATTCAGCACCCTATCTATGTAATTCAGAACAAATGGCTGATTCAGGTACTTTACAAAACCAAATCAATTTGTGTGACATCATGTAGCTATGCTGACAGACTGACTTTTCAAATAGGTGTTTATTTATAGAGCCAAGGAAACGTTTTTTCACATTCCCAATTAATGATCCATACAATTCAAATTCAGTAAAGACTGGATTTCTGAATGCACAATGATCCCAGCTGTCTCAGTCTCCACAGCTTACTAAAATTAACTTTCCAAAGCTACTTTAGAATAAATGTCCAGTGATTGGAGCATTAAAGGAGTCTAATTCCCACACACCTACCTGTATGTACAAGGGGCTTTTGTCTCTGTTAAGGCTAGCTCTCTGGAGTGGGTATAATCTCCTGTCACTCAGATCTCACCTGAAATTTGGGTGAGGTAAGGGGGTAGGAAGGGATAGAAAGTAGAGGAAAAGAGGAAAGGAAAGGAAGAATGGTGACTTAGGAAATGGAATCTCAATCATGGACCAGAATTAAAGGACACAGCAAATTTAGCCCAATTGTTGGCATGTGCAAGGTACATGGGAGAGAACTGTAAAAGATCAGGCAGATGGCATAGTCATCTTAAGCAAAGTAAGAGAACAAGGAAAATATATTTTTCCCCAAAAGTTGGGAAAGTGAGGTCTGTAATTCAGGTTCCAAAACTAAGTTTATAACAGCAATCAGGTGAGAAAATAGACCTCTGAGCTCTGCCTTTTCTAGAGGGTAAGAGCCTCAGGATGTCCAGAGGCCCTATTGGGGTGAGTAATATCCTACTATGGCCGATTTCAAGCTACCAACTGTCTAACAACCGTTTGGCAAACTTCCTGAAAATTTAACAATCAGCTCTTGCAATTCTGTATGACCCAGCTCCAGCACACCAATGGGGGAAGGTGTTAGAAAAATCCTGTATACCCAGGTGACCCACGCAGAAGGCACTACTGAGGTTGCCTTTCTTTTCCTCAGAAGTATGCACGGTGTTACTGCCTGTTAGCACAGCTGTGTAGACTAAAAGCAATTCCATATCCTACTAGAAAGGGAGTGAGATATGCAAATATTTTCTCTTTCCAGGGAAAAGAGTGAAGAAATTTGTAGCCACTGGGTGCTAAATACAAATATGTGTGCTAGAGGTCTGATTGCAGCAAGAAGTAACTGCAGTCTTCAATGTGAGTCAGATAAGCAGAGAGGAAAGTCTCTGGAAAATTATGTATATTTGCATTCTTTGAATATAGTGTATAACATTGATAGCATATCTAAAATTTAACCTAGTCTTTAACAATCAATATAATACATGTTTTCTTCTCTAGAGTTAAATATATAATATATATATTTAAGATATATATAAGCCTGAGATCAGCACTCATTAACACCTTGAGTGTTCTAGCTCCAGGTCAAGCAGTGTATTTCTATTTTATTGTTTTATTAGGCCCTTTCCTGAAAATCCAGTAACCAGTCCCTAATTTTTTCCCTAGTTTAACTCCAACCTTAGTTACTTACTCAGTAAGAGGAACCTTCTTTTTTTAGGACTACCTACTGCCCTTGGCTCAGGCCCATTTGTCATTCCTGTGTGATCCTGCTGAAACATTTACCTCAGACTCTCTCTCTTCTTGATGTTTTCGGTCATTCGATTACCTACTCTAATATCCTAGCCAATATCCATTTGGGGCATCTTATTACTGAGAGTTTCATATGGTAATTACTTGTATGTCTCTTGTCAATATTTTCTCTGAATGGAGTTTGTATTAAACAACTGTTATCAAATAGGGATAGGAATGGTGAAGAAAGGGAGTAGTCATAGCGATGACGGTAAGTGTGGAGAGTTAGTGAAGAGAAACACATACTATTAGTAGTAATTTGTTTAATTACTTGGTTACATAACAGAAGCATTATCATAGGTGTGCATAGTTAAAACAACAGTTATATTATAATGAACTTTCCTGAGTTGGAAAAAAAAGAGGAGAGTTACAGGAGTTTCAGTAAAATAAGTAACTGGACCTTACCTTTGAAACAAGCTAAATGTTACAAGGAAGGAAAAAGTTTAGAAACATCAGTATAAAGTATAATATTAAAAAAATCTCTTTATAAGATCTTGGCCATTTGTCACCCATTTAGAATAGTCAATTCCATATACCTCTCCCCCAAACCTCTGTAAACAATTTTTCAATCATATTCCTTCTAAGTCCCTGACCATCCATCCAAACCATTGGCCACAGCCCATGAATCAGTATACAAAAACACTTTATCCATTTTTGCTTCCAAACAAAATGAACTACTGAATGGACTACTTGAAGTTATGCCCCCTGGGAGGATTGCCCTTTACCACTGTCCTTCAGGGAAGTCTCAGAAAGGGGCTGTAATGCTACAGCTATTCACTTTTGGTGTGGTGCCTGCATATTGCACAGAACTGTCTGTAAACCAAGCCCAAGTTTTCTCTTCCTCAGTCAGCTGACCATAGGGGACTCTTCAAGAGGCAGTAGTTGTGGGCTGGAAGGGAGAAGGTAGTTGTGGGCTGGAATGGAGAAGAGGCAGGAGATGAGGACCATGGACATTAGGGACACTTGCTCATATAATTAAGTTGTCTTTAGAGTCTGCTCAAGCCCAATTCCATAAATGCCACATCCATTTAATGATGGAATTCTGCTGTCCATGCCCAAATTTATGGATTGATGGGTCAGGCAACACCCAGTTTATTCTGATCAGCTCAATAGCAAGAAAAAAGCTGTTTCTTTCACCCTTGAGGGATAACTTGACATGCCCTATACCTGTGGACATCTAGAAATTTCACTAGATGGAAGACCTCCGAATTTTTGTTGAATTTATTTCCAACCCTCCAATATGCAAACATATCAATGAGTCTAGAGTACTTTCTACTTATTTCTCTCTAGGCCCAATCAGCATATTCTCATCAATGTAATGGACCAGTGTGATGTCTTGTGGAAGAGAAAGGAAAGCAAGGTCTTTGTTTTCTAGAATATGAAATAAGTCAAAAGAGATAATACACACCTGAGGTACTAGAGTGAAGGTGTATTGCTGGCATGCCAGATGAAAGCAAACTTTTTTGGTGGTCTTTATTAATGAGAATTGAGAATTAAGCATTTGCCAGCTCAATAGCTAAATACCAAATACCAGAAGATGTGTTCGTTTGCTCAAGCAATGATATCACATCTGAAATGGCATCTGCAATTGGGGTTATCTCCTGGTTAAGTTTACAATAATCTACTGTCATCCTCCAGGTAGTCAGTATTGCTTTTGCATAATTATTTTCCTATGTAGAGACAATTCTAGTGACTTCCACTTGTTCTTTCCAACCATAAAAGCCGTCACTCCACAGGTCAGAGAATCAATGTCAGGATTCTGCCATTTGCTTAGTATGTATATTCCAATTATGTATTTCAGAACTGGGGAAATAACCACAAGAACACTGGGGAATTTGTAGTGTGGTGGCACCTAAAACTTGTGGAGCAGAAAGCAATTAAGTCCTAATGCAGTTTCAGATTTTTAAGAATGCAGTTGTTTTTAATTTAAAGATAGTGAGAAGTATTTTCATTAAAATATATTTTGAATATATATATTTTTAAAAACTGTGAAATGGACCTGAGCTAAAAGTCCATTGATCACTTAATCCCCATAAACCCCTACTCTGATTGGAGGACAACAGTGACGTTTTGGCTCTCTTGGAATTAGTGTCAGTTTAGAGCCAGTGTCCAATAATCCTCCCACAGTTTTAATATTCTTTCCCACAATATAGCAACCCTAGTAAAAGGCCATAGGCCCCTTTGTAAAAGGCTGAGTGAAAGATTAACAGTACACATTTTTGGCAGTGTAACAGAGTCCTTCCTCAAGAAGACGCAGGCTTCCCTTCATTTGAGGAGTTCTAGGTCTCTAAACTTTGTCATGTCTGTGAATTGATTTAGGGGCTGTGACACTCTGTTTTGTGATTCAAGTTAGACTCATTCACTTGAACTTGAACTCTTCTGTGTATACAGATGAAGTGAAAATTTAGTAGATTGCCCATCTATTTCACTTCTAGTACCCCATGATCAACTAGCTAGCATCATAGGTCTTAGGTCAGATTATTCTGATTACTGCTTTTACTCTGCTATTCATAATGGTAGCCACCCCCACCTTGCCTTTGGTAATTAAGTGCTACCACTTGGCTCCTGGCAACCTGGATGTGATCATCCTCATTGCATTTAAGGATGTTAGTTAATGGCGGTAGTTCCCACAGTAATACCTGATCTACAGAGAAGAGCATCCACAGAGCTCTTCAGGGATGCTGGAGTTCCTCCCACAAATTTATTTCTCACAGTTGTGGTGAAAACTGTGAACAGTTTGGTGAGCAGAGTTAGATGATAAGTTCACTCCAACATTCCAATCACCCTAAGCCTTTGGATACTTTCTTCTACATTATACCAAGGCACTTCTGGCATCTCACCTATATTTAGTGTAGGTCACATTTTGTTCCATGTTTCATCAAACCAATGAGAAAGACATAGCACTTTCTAACCCTTTGAGCTACAGAATTGAATCCAGAATCTCTGCTTTTTGGGCCCATATCAATAAATTCAATCTGATCCAATTTTATGTTCCTTCACCATTTTCCACACCCTTTATATCTATTCCCACACATATTGCCCTAATTTCTGTCCATATATATTGGACAACTATGCAGTTCCTTTGGAATGCAGTGCTTGTCCTCATGGGTCACATTTTGCACTTCACTTCTCAAGGCTTGGTGGTTCTTCAATCTGGTTATAGTTCTGGAGGCAAAGAAGAGTGTTGAAGGTGGGTCCTGAGAGGAATTAGCAGTGTCTTACAACTCAACTACCTTAGGGCATTCCACTAAAAGTTAGTCTGGCAAAGCAGTGTTAATCTCCTTTGAGAGGGGCAGAAGGGCTGTTTCCTCAGGGGAAGCTATAGAGCAGAAATTCCCCTGAGGAAGAGATTATCCAGCAAAGAAGATTCAGCAGAATTTAGGGGCTCCTTATTCCTACCTTCATCTTGATTTGCTTATATGTCCGCATTCTAATTTTCAGTATCCCATCCCTTCCCACTCATTCCCCTAACTTTAACTGCAAACACCCTGCAAGGTTGGGGATTCAATTTTCGTTGCAATTCAGCTACCCACACAGTGAAACTATGCATTTGGCTTTCAGAAGTCTCAAGTCTGCAGTTACAGGATAAGAATTTCTTTTGGGCCACAAATAAAATCTCTCTGTCATTTATATGTCACTTGAGTTGGGAATTTGAATCATGCAGCCACTCAGTGTATTTAGGAACAACCAACCAATAGCATTGTATTTGTAATCTCAACAAAATGTTTTAAGATATCAAATATACTGTCACCTGGAAACTTGCTTCATATAAGTATTTGAGCAGGAGAATCCAATGGTGATATTTTGAATATCTTTATTGCCACCCGCAGAAATGAACAGCCCAAGCATGGCCTGTCAACTTTCTCTGAGACTCATAAATATACCCTGTGCTTGAGGTTAGATGTTTTTGCCTGCCTCCTAGGATGAAATTGTGGGCTGATTCCCTTCTTGGAAGAGATAAAACACATCCCCTGAAGATATGACCTGTTGGCACATTTTTTCCACTTTTGCTCAAATCATACCAAACATTCACTTAAGACTACTTGGCTGTGTATATGCATTTTATTTTACCTGGCCCACCCCCACTGCCACATCTGTTCCTTGTGAGGAGGTAGTAGTGTCCCTCACCTATAGCACAAAAGAGAGAGATGTGTGTAGACCATCCAACTGTGCTGGCTTTGGAACAAGACCCAATGGCCATTGGAGACCACCACCCACTAGAGTAGCTGACCTTGCTTTGACTCTTCTCTATGTGAGTAAACATCAATCCATCCAGTACCTGTGTAAGTCATATCTTTCATGGTGACTGCAACACCTGTGTTGGAGTGGGTTGTCATCTCTTTGCTATCATCCATGCTGTAGGACTCCTCCCCTGAGGATGGTAATGTATGCCCTTCCCCCAGCACCACAGTCATGCCATAGAATATCAGTGCCTTCTTTATCACTGGAAATAGACTTAATGCCTTCAGATCTAACCAGAATAAAGAAGTAATTGCCAAAACCCCAGAACCACTTCAGAAAACTCATCTTTAACATTCTGTTCCTCAAGAAACACTCTTGGTACCAAAAGATAAATAATTACAAAATAGTGTAAACAAAAATTTCCACATTTATTTAATTTTAAAAAATGAGCATTTATCTCAATTTTCTGTTACACTCATAATTATTTGTTTATTCAGTCATTTTTCTAGATAACTATGTGCTATTTTATTCTGATTAATTTTTACCTTAATTTTTTTATTAGAGCAGTTGTAAGTTTATAGAAGAATCATGCAGAAAGTACAAAATTCCCATATTATCCTGCACACACATACACAGTTTGTTAGCATTTTGCATTAGTGAGGCACCTTTGTTAAAATTTATCAAAAAGCATTTCTATAATTATATTATTAACTATGGTTTTCATAGGGTTCATTCTTTGTGTTGTAGAGTTCTATGTTTTCTGTTTTTATTCTGGTAACATTTATCAGCTTAAAATTTATTCTGGTAATAAATATAAGCTTAAAATTTCTCATTTTAACCACTTTCAAGTATATAATTCAGTGGTGCTGAACACTTACAATCTTGTGCTACCACCATCACCATCCATTACCAAAACTTTTCCATCATCCCAAACCAAGTTGATGCTAACTATGTGCTATTTTGAGGCAATAAAATATTTAATTTGAAAATTTTTGAGTACTTCAACCCAAGGTAAATATAAATATTGAATTGTATTTTAATTCCCTTTTAAACAGGGAAAATTATCTGAGTGATTTTAGACAGTGGAAAGGTAAATTTATCTTAAATTTTAGCATTTTCTGTGATTTAACAATTTTTTTGCCATTCTTTCAATACATAAAAAGGATACTATACAAACACTACCAAGTGAATCCACTGACTACTGCCTGGAAACATTGGTAACTGAGTCAACTGTCCATGTTTCTGATCTGAAACCTGTAGTTCTAAATTATGAAGCCTTGCCCTTCCCATAGAAATCCTTACTAAGCAATTCATGGACAAAGATAAGACTTGCATTTCATGTTTAATATATAGGTTGGCTAGCCTACATCTCCTATTTCAAGAAAGACATGAAAAGGAAAGAACATTTGGAGAGTAGTGGCTTTGTCTAATATTGATTAACCCAAGGAATAACCCTGTGAGAGGAATTAATCATTTCACTTCTCAAGTGAGGAAAATAATGTCAAATAATTTCCTCAAGCCAGTTTCTGCAGTTGCCTTCATTTTAGTTTGATGAAAACTGCTGGGAATAATATGCCAGAAATGGATTGGCTTTTATAAGGGGACTTTATTGGTTTAAAAGCTTACAGTTCCAAGGCTGTTGAAATGCCCAAATCAAGGCATCATCAGAGATGCTGTCTCACCCATAGTCTGATGCTAGCAATCCTGGACTTTTTCCACGTGGGAAGGCACGAGGAGGCATCTACTTCTCTTCCAGGTCTCATTGCTTCAGCTTCTGGCTGCTTTGTCTGTGGCTTCCTTTCTTTCAGGTTCTTCTTTGAACTCCTAGGTTCCTTCTCTCCATCTCTGTGTGTCTGTTGCTTTCAGTCCTCTGTTTATAAAGGACTCCAGCAAGAGGACTAAACCCACCCTGGATCATGCCTTACTGATCAAAGGCCCTCCAACTGAATCCAGTCCAATCAAAGAGTCCCACAATCACAGGAATGGATTAGCTTAAAGAATATGATCTTTTCTGGGATCTGCAAAAAGCTTCACACTGTCACACCTTCCGAAATCCAGTACAACTCTTTCTAGTTCCTAACTGGTTCTTCATATTTATGTATGTGGTTCTTGGTCATCTTTATGAAAAGCTGAAATTATGAGTTGATATAAATGTAGAATTTACAATTGGATAGGTTTTTTTTTTTCCTTCTGTCAGTAATGGTAGAGTTATGTAGATAGGAATGGGAAAGAAAATGTTTTAAAATAATATAATGGCATTTGAGCTGTGGTACCTAGGTGATTAGAAGAACAAAAACATTTAAAGACAACCTTGTTCTGACATTTATTTACAAAAAAAGCATTTGATCTATCTGACCCATTAGTTCTGCTTCTCAAAATCGATTCTTATGAATGTAGTTAAAATATTAAAATAAAAACCTAATTATCCATTACCCATTAATAAATGGATAAATTATATATTTATAAATATATAATACAAAATATATTAAGTGAACTACAGTACTTATAAAATATTATGCAGCTATTTAATTGATTTTTAAACAAATTTATATTAACGTGGAAATACTAGTCTATAATGTTAAGGGGACAAAGGAGAATAAAATGCTATATACAATATATGATCATAATCATGCAAAATAGTTTTAAAAGGCTGAAAGGATATATGAGTAGTAATTTTTTTGCTTTTTATCATTTTGTAATCCATATATTTTATGCATTGAGAATATATTACTTTTATAACAGGATTTTTTTTTTCTTTTAATCAAAAGAAAGGAAGTACCTATTTTCATTTTTAGATTTATATTTAAAATTTAATGACCTTTATTTTCACAGCTATAATCTCTTTCTAAATTACTTCTTTCAGATCATAAACAATATTATTTGCCCACTAATTTCTTATAAATCAAAAGTAAGCTATGACAATAAAGTTTGTTCTAATTTGATGATACATTGAGAAATCTGTCATAGGAGAAGTTTTCTCATATTATAACAGCCTCGGTAATAAAAAGTTCTTTTAGTCAGAGATGATGCTCTAGTCTAAGAGGTGGACATACATTTTAGAGAAAATCTATCTAAGCATAAGAATTCTTAAGAAAGAGAAAACATCATAATTGTGTTTGGCTTTGTGAGTTGCCATATCAGAATATTTTGTGATCTGTAATATGTGTGTGTGTTTCTCCTAAATTCTAAACATCTTATTTTGAACATCTTGTTAAACTCTCACATTTGAATAAAAGTGTAGCTAATTTTAAAATTCTAAGTCAAAGTTATTTTTTACCAGCTTATAAAGGAACTTAATCTCATATATGTTGCTAATTTTTCTGTCTTGTAGCTTTAGAGATGTTAGTTCATATATTGTGCTTGACACAGAGTGAATCCCTATGTATTATCTTCCAACATATAAATTATGTCTTTGACTTCATCCATTCTAAGGAATTTTCCACCAATTCTTCCATCAATATTTGTTAATTTTAGGATTTTAATTTTTTTCATTTCTGGCATTATTTTTATGCCTGCTAATTTTGTTTCATTATATTTTCTCTTTATTGATGATTTTCTTTCCTCTATACTCTGGAATCTCCTGAGCATAACTATATTAGTAAAATTTTTATATATTTTATGATTTTCATTTTGTCTGGAAATAACACATCTCCAAAATTTTAGTTTATTAATTGTCTTATTATTCTAAACTTTTTCTTGTGTTTTGGTGGTATACTTTCTTTTGTAAGTTTATCTTGAGTAGTAAATTATTTTTTACCTCTCTGAGGTGCTCTTTCCTTCTCTAACCATTATTTAAATGACTCCTACTTGTCATAACAGGCATATTGGCGAATCCAGGTCCCGTATTGACCACTCAGGGTTCCTGGTGGCAGTAAAATTACAAAGGCCATCACTGAGCAAGTGGGGACATGGCAGGGACTTGGCATCTAGACTTGGTCTGCTTTTCCTGCCATCACCTCTGCAGATAAATCATAGCCCCTGGCAGAGGTCTTTGATTTCTTGAGAGTATTTTCACATATGCAGTAGGGTTTCATGTCCCACTTTTACATAGTGACCCTGGTTCTGGCCCTTGTTTCACATTGGCACTTTAACCTACATTATCCAGAGAAATAAGTCTGTAGGCCATATGTATTAACTTTCAGACTCTCAGTTATATCACACTGTATGCTCTCTGTTTCATTGTTTGTCTATGGAATACTTATCTTTTTTTCTTTTTATATTTTAAAGGAAAGCTATGTCATCCTTAGTTTTCTTTTTAATATTTTAACTATTATTGTTCTGTGTTTGAAACACAAGTGGCTTAGAAAGTATCAACTTAAATTGCCAGCTTGAACAGAAATTCAAAAACCTTCTAATTTGGAAATCTTAACTCAAATATATAGTTCCTTAGGAATGTGTGTGAGTCGTTTTTATGGTCTTTTGCAAGGTAGCTGTAGATTTAGGGATATAAGTCCTAGAATTAGAGACTTCTAATTTTTCGTCAAATTTTAGGATTCAAAGTCAACAAATATATTCAAAAGAAAAAAAATGAGTTTTGAAATGGGAAATAGGTGTAAATGGCATTCATTTCTCCTTTTGGTTATCTTCATCACTGGAAAAAGTAATATTTTCCTAATAATGGAAAATTTGGGGGATAACATTTAATGTGGTTATAACATGATTCAATACACATCATCAATATCTTTTTCTGAAAAGTGAAGAAAATACAGTGTTGAGAAACACTGAGTCATTTACATATCATTTATTTTTAAGAAATCAGAGTGGCTAGTCCTCAGCTTAAAAAATATAATAATATTTTGGCACTGAGGTGAAAACTTAGGTATCAAATTATTGGAAATATTTATATGCCAATTATTTATCTGTCAATTATGGCAAGCAAAAGAATACATGTCACTAGAGAATATTTGCATTAAGACATACAAAGTACCACGTTAAAAGTCTTGTGAAATAATTTGTTCTCCTGCATGATTATGTCATTTGTTTGCCTCATTCTTTTACCTTTTTAATATAATTTTATATTTTAAGTATGTGAAATTTACATGGGTCTAAAGTAACTATATATATATATATATACACACACACACACAAATGTATTTTCTGATTCTTATTTCCATCCCCATTATGTCTACCTTATTTCAACATTCTTTCCGTAGGTAAACATTTTCACCATATATCATTTTCTGACTTATCTTTCCAAGGTGCATGTGTGTGTAATGTGTGTGTGCAAAAATAAATACATATATGCCTAATATTATTTCTATTTTGTAACAGAAAAGCAGCATTCTACTTTCTTCTCTTGTTTTCTAAGTTACAGTTTTTTTAATGTATGCATTTTTAACAAGTGAATACCAGAGCAACTATTTTGACCTAAGAATAATACAACATTTGAGCAATTTCTGTAATTCACTAATCTATCATACACAGTTTTTGTAACAAAGATTTATAGATGCACTTTATCCTAAAATACCTGATACTCTAAGACAGCAAATACTTGTTTCCAAGCAGATACAAGCGATGTAATTGTGAAGGTAAAGTATTTTTGTTTCCTAGCTGCTAAAACAAATAATACACAATGGGTTGGCTTAACAATACGAATTCATTAATTCAAAATTTCAGAGCCTAGAAGGCTTGCTTCCTTCCAAGGTCATATCTTCTGGCTCACTGGCAATCTTTGGGGGTCCTTGACTTTTCTGTCATATGGAAATGCAATGGTGGGGTCTTCTTTCTCTTCCCAACTCCAGCTTCAGGCTGCTTCTCATGGTTTCTCTTTCCATCTGACTTTCACTCTCCTTATTAAAGAACTCGAATAGTTCAGAATAAAGTCCAACCTGATTTAGTTGGACCACACCTTAATTAAAGTAAGATCGAAAGGAGATTTTACTAAATAGGCCCACACCAATAGGACCTGAACATGCCATTTGGATCATGATTCAATCCCCAAAATAAACTCACAGATAACATTTTGAGCACTTAAATAACATCTACCATTCTGAATGGTTTATATGCAGTATCTCTTTAGGTCCTTACAGTCATCCTATTAGGTAAATTTTATGAATAACCCCATTTTTCCACAAGATTAACTGAACCGGTGAGATGTTTTTTTATTTGCACAGGGTCACAGAATAGAATAGAGTCTGAAGCCTTAATCTCTAATTATACTGTTTCTCAACCAATACCTAATAAAAGAGTGAAAAATTTTTTTATATTTGTAATATGTGTGGTGGTAGATTAAAAGAAAAAAGAAATCAATCAAAAGTGAGATTCATGGGGACTGGATGTAGCTCAAGTGGTTGAGTGCCTCCTTCCCAAATATGAGGTCCCAGTTTGATCCCCGGTATCACCTAAAAACAAAACAAATGAAAAAAAAACAACTCTTTTTGGGGAGCGGACATAGGTCAGTGGTGGAGCACATGCTTTCCATGTATGAGGTTGTGGTGTAACTAGATTTTGTCTAGGTTCTTGACTAAGCTGTAAGAAATGAATTTCAAGAGCACATCAGGTTAGTTAGGCCAGTTATTTATTAAGGAATGGTGAAAAGACAAATGGGAGAAAATAACAGATCATAGGTTCCTGGTGGAGAGGAAGGGGCTGAAGAGTGATAAAGAGGACTGATTTATAAAATACAATTACCCGTTAAAGACTATAAATGCCCAGGTTTTATTTGCTTACTGATACAGGCGGGGGCGAAGAAGAGCAGAATAGGGCACAAACAGGAACTGGGACAGGGCGAAGGCAAGAGAGAGGAAAAGGTCTTTGTGCTTGCTTTTTAAACCATTAATTATTCTGCCCCTTTGCTAATGACTGGGAGGAATCCCAGCTGTTTGCTCTTTTGATTGATTACCCCATCCACCATTCCCCCAGGAAGGCCCAATGATAAGGCCCCTGGAGGCTATCCGGGGCTTCTCCTGGCTTGCGGAGGAAATCGCATTCTGAATGGGATTTCTCATGAGGGTCTTCAAGCAGCCGTCTTGGGGATATTGATGTCCACATGGACTTCTTGCCATGTTCCAGATCCATCTATTGATTCCCTATCTAACCTGTGTCACTGGGTTCAATCCCTGGTACCTCCTGAAAAAAAAAAAAAATGATATTCAGAATTTAATGTAACATCTTTTAAGTTTACACCATTTTAAATCATAATGATAAACTTTTATTAAGATAGTAGAAATAACAACTTAATTGTATATAAATAATGCACATGTATATTTAATATAAGATATACACTTTATTACAGATAGGTATAAAATGTTCATCCAACCTTTTAGACTTTTTTCTATAGTAGGTACCAAATAGAACCAGATGTTAAAAAAAAAAAAAAACCCTACAGGATCTGTGTTTAAGAAATAGAATTCTTAAATAATATACACAAGGAATTTAGAACCCAGCTGTATGTTATTGCAAAAGAAATGAGCACACAAGAAAAGTTTTTACCCTACTTTATTATTATCTCTGTAAAATGAGGTTCAGTACTCCACCTTATTATTTATTTTCTTGCCAGAATTATACCAGATGGAAGAATTTTGTATAATTGAAAACATTGATTGGTATGTTCTTCTGTTAAGATGTATTATCACAAATATAATTCTCAGCAAATGTTAATTTTTTCTCTTTATAGTCTTGCCTTGTAACCCTTTTCCTTTTTGTTATGTCATCTCATGTAATCCTTTCAAGACAGCTCTTTTATGTATTTTGCACATCTTTTCAAAACCAAGTCACCTATGAGTCATATGTTAATATTAAATAGAAAAATAAGGATAACTCAAAACGTAGTCATATAACCTAACCAATCTGCCAAGCAAGAAATCAAGGATATTGTAAAATGGGCAAAACCTGCTATTGGATTCTTAAATAAATATTGGTGAAAAACAATTTGGGGCAAGAAGTTTCCAGATAGTTGTTGAAATGAATGCTATAAGGAGATACTAACTTTAACTTTATTTAAACGAGTTCCGTTATAGAATATGGGGAATTAAGCAGATAAGGGTTCAAATCAAGGTGCAGAAAGCAGAAAGAGAGGTAAATATGGGAGTATCTCATGAAACAAAACTGCAGAATCACAAATCATAGCCTCATTAAATTTCAGGTGCAAAGGAAGAACAGCTACTTTAAATTCAACAGTGTTGAAAGTACCTTTGTGCCTCAGTCATTGTTTTTACAGTCCCTATTTAGAAAGACAGCAGCAGACAAAAGATTCATATATGTGTTTGTAAGAAGGCTAAAGATAGATTTATTACAACCCTTAACCTGAAAATGCCTTGCCAACATTTTGCAACTGACAGGACTATACATTTAACATTAGCAAACAGAAACCAAGAATCCATAAAATACCAATGATAGCCAATGCGCAGGCATTCAGGCTTCATGGCATAAATTAATTGACTATATTTCATGGCATATATTAATTGACTATTGTTGTTCGCTTTTGTTTTGTCTTCTTTATCTTTACCTACTCCTTTACTTCACACACTTTAATACAGCATGTATTGTTTTCTTAAAAACGCTACAGAGGCTGGCTAAAACAATGGGGAAATACAATAATAAAGAACAAATTAAATCTACCCATGATGTTAGCACCCATAGATAATTACTGTTATTTAACAACTTGTTACAAAGATGTACATATAAAAAAGAGTTGCTTTTGTATGTATGGATGGATGTAGTCTGATTTTCTTCAATAAATCTAATTCTCTCTTCCAAACACAAGGACTTTCCTTGAATGCTCTAAGCCTAAAGTTCCAGACTAATTGTTGATACTAAACAAATAAGCTCTGCCAATAATAAGTTATTGAATTGGAAATAAGTATCCTCATTTCATGATAATCTAGCATGTACTCATCTTATTAACCAAATATATTGCAAAATTTAGAATGTGCATTTTGTGAATCTCATGGAGGCCACTATGCCATAATGCACAGAGCTAGAAAACAAATAAGATTTGTTTAATGAGTGAATACATAAATGTTAATGGTTTTATTGATTCACCTAGAAGACAGCATTCTGGGAATTGGGGTAGGCCTCATGGTATTTCTGTTTCATTCTTTGATAATTGAGGGTCCTGAATTCACTTTAGTGAATATAGAGGTTAATGATTCAGAAATGTAAAATGTCCACTCTAGGATTTTATTTAATACTTAAATATCCATTGCAAGGAAAGACTTATTTCTACCTTGCTTGCAGTTGGTATCCCCTGACATTGGAAGAGAAGTACTTGGCTTTTCTCTTCGCCTACTCTTCCTTTCTCTAAGTAAGAGAAGCAAGAGGAGAGAAAGAATAAGAAGGATTTTACTTGTACTAATAATTGGTTGGACCCCTTACAAATTGTTTTCCTGGGCCTGGGAAATATTTAAAATCATCTAATTTTTTAGTGGGACACTTTAGAAGCTTCTTCATAGATTTTTCCTGGGGTTCCAGTGACTCAGGTAGGTAAGACTCCAATGTGGTTTGCAAATCCTTCTGCAGCCCCTAGTAAGCCAGTGTATTCCTTTCACTTCATGCTATCCTTTGCCGCTTTAAGTAGGCAACCCTACTGGACAAGACCCAAGAAGATTTCACACTGGCACGGGTACTCTATAGCAATTGTCCTACTTGAGGTTCATAGGAAACACTCACACTATGAGTCTAAATCTGATTCCAACCCCATAGCAGCAACTTGTCCTGACCCTGAAACCATAGCATTGGTCATCTGTCTTTATCTTCAAGATTCTCTGAGCAAGATATCCCCTCCTTCCCAAATTTTAGTGAAATGCTAAGTTCTTAAAGAGCCAAGTTAAAGCATTGGCTCCTTTCCTCCCCCAAGTAGGCTTCATGTGACTAAGTTGGCACTTTTCCCCTTGGGAGGAGGAAGGGCTGTAGCTCTCAGAAAAACATTTTTCATTTAAGTTACTCTTTTCTGCATGCTTTGATCTCAAGAAGTGGACCAGAATTCAAGAACTGGGTTCTAGAACATGAGCTTCTGTGTCCTGCATTTTGATCTGGCACTTTACCCCAGCCTGCAGCACCTATATATCCTGATGCCTGGTAGAAATTCCATTTATAATCTTGAGTTACACAAAAGGCACATAACTTTCAGAAAATCATGTTACTTTAATGAATGAGGAAAATACAAACACACATTTTACTTTTTAAGAAATAAGTTTCAAGGAAATCAAATATTCAGAGTCATGATGATTTTATATGTATCTATAGAGATGGTACAAACATAAAGTCCATACAGATTTTGGTATATGAGATATTTGTGGTGAAAATTATTGTGTGAATAATTAGACTGTATAAATCTGCATCAGTGCATTTTAGTAGACTTATTTTAGTTAAAAATGCAAATGATCAAAATATTAACTCTCAAGTTCTAAGCAGCTTTCAGACTGCAAGGACTGAAATGTATTTTTTCCAAAAACTACTTAAGACTTTGTATGGCAGCTAATCTGGTTGGACAGGTAGAAGACACCAATTGAGAGTATTTGGGTCTGACAGATGTAATTTTATGATAAGAGTGAGAAGATGAACTAAGGACCACCCCATACTCCTTCCCTTTCCAATTTCTCACTCCATTGAAATTCTTTTTTTTTTTGGTCAAGAGAGCAAGATAATGTAGTTTAAACAGGACTCCAAAGTACCTATTGTTCTATTTTTATTCTTTCCTTCTACTTAACAGGCTCAGAAACATTGATATAGAAGCCTATTCATTGCTTTTATCTCTTCCTCCCTCTCCAACAAGTATAGTTTTATATTAACTCTGCTTTGTAAACATTTTTAATAAATGCCTATTGATTAAAATTCCTGGATAAATTTGTGTCTGGTATGTTCTGTAAGTAGGGGTATCCTGATGTTTAGTAACAAAGGTTTAGCCAAGAGAAATAGCCAAGGATGATGCCCAACAATTGACCTGAGAGTGAGCAGGTGGTTACAAGGTAGGCAGGGATGAGATTAGTGTTAGCAGGGCTGACCAAAATGGCAACAGGAGGAGGAATAATAGCAAATGTTCTAGTCAAGTGACATTTATTAACAGTTTAATACATGTCATGCCAATATTGAACTCTCTGGCATCCAATCTAACAAAGTCTCTAGCTATTAGCATAAAATGTGACTGTTTTTCTTTTCATAGACCCAGCACAATGTGTTTTCATTTACTCAACAAATATTCATAAAGCAGCTATTTTTACTAGGTCCTTCTCTAAGCCCTAAGGACATAGCACTGAGCTAACTGAGGAAATGCCTCCTGTAATAGAACTCTTAAATAGTAAACTAATAAAATAGTAGATTTGAGAACTAATATTTATTGAATATTTAATAAATTCACTGTGTATTTAACATATGTCATTTATTTGAGCATCTATTAATTACCTCTTATGCATATTTAAAATACCTTGTCTTAAAAGAGGTTAAGGATCTGGGGTTAAAGCTAGTCTGCCTCGGTTAATATCCTAGTGCCTTCCTTTACTCTCTATTAACTTCAGCAAGTTAAGTAATCTGTGCCTTAGTGTTTTATTTGTAAATGGGATAATAATAGTGTCTAATAATAGTACCAACTTCATAGATTTAGTATCAGGACAAAAAGATATATTAACTATAAAAAGCTTAGAACATGTCAACTGATATTAAATTCTAGCCGTGGTCTAACCTATGAAAGTTAAGAAAAGATACATACTTATTTTATGTATCCAAAATGAGATACATATTTGAGATTTATAAGCCTATAGGTGATATTTAAAGATATAAGACTAAGATCAGCTAATGAGTAAATGAAGACAAAAAGAGTTGTGTTCCAAGGAATAAACCTTGTGACAGACCAACATATGGAGACAGAAATGAAGAGGTTGGGGTGGTTGTGGAGGGTGGCTAGAGGAAGAGCAGTTTTTTGCTGTGTTCCAAAAGGCAAGTAAAGAAACATTTTCAAGTACCTTGTCAAATGCTGTTTATAGACCAAATAAAATGAAAACAGAGAATTGACTACTGGATTTGGTAACATAGAAATTATTAGTTTCTTAAGCAAAACAGTTTTGGTAAGTGCCAGGACTGAAGATCTAATTAGAATAGGTTCAAGAGATAATAGTCAGAGAAAATGGGAGACCACCAGTGTAGATAATTGTTTTAAGGGGTTATGATGTTAAAGGAGATAGGAAACGTGACCTGCAGATGTCTCCTTGCTGAGTGATTCCCATCTTTACTTTTACGGCCTGTTCACCTTGGCATTCATCCAGGCTGCAGGGGACCAAGTTGTTTCTAGTTCTCATTCTCCTGCTCCTCACTCCATCCCAGCCAACACTCGTTCCTAACTATACATAACTATCTTTAGATGCCCCCAGGAGTAAACATTATAGAAAAATCTAAATTCTGAATCAGAATTTAAGAAGTTGAACTTTTAAACATTTGTTCTAAACAAATGATTCTTTAATATTTTTTCCATCAAGATGCACACATATAAATAAAATAACTTGTAAATCACATCTGGAATTTTTTCTCTCATTGAAAAGAACAAATACTAAATGTTAATTTATTTGAAAAATAAAAGTAAGTGATTTCCAAACATAGTAGTATCATATTAATAATAATAAATTACTTCCTTCATATTTCATAGCTAATCATGACATGCTAAATATGCTTTGACACAATTTGAGAATTGCTTGTATTAGTGACTACATTTAAAAAGGTTAAGCAAATGCATTCTGGAGGATAAAGCAACCTACTTGCATTAACCTGACTTTTAACTGTAATTGTTTGGACAAGGACCTAGTTTTCCTGATGCCAAAAACTAGAAGACAGAGATAGCAGAAGTTGCAGATAGGTAAATTCTGAAAGAAATGTGCTCATGAGTCATATCCAGACTGGAAATTATTGTTCTTAAAATTGGGAACCAAATCTCATTAAAGCAAAAAGGCTGTTCTGGTATATTTAACCCTTATAAAGTAAAGTAGCTAGAATAGAAACGGTGTACCTGGAGAAGGAAATCAGGCATTAGAACAAAGGTTGAATACTGAAATCATGCTAGAAATTGGAGCTATCTGTATCTAACATAACTGCATAGAAGTTTTTAAGTCTCAAGGGAAATTGCAATGTAAAAAATTATACTAGTATTGCACATTTTAATGATAGGGCTTTCTAAATTAGCAAAGCATTTCTCTTCACTGTCTTATTTGATCCCCATGGCAAAATTTTTAAACAGGAAAAGTATCATTTCCTCCATTTTACTACTGAAGAAATAAGATACAGAAAATATGCAAGGTTTGTCCAAGATCACAAAAACAGCAAACTGCAGAAGAGGGATTGAGCCTGATGATAAATCTAGCACTGTTTACACTACAAGAAATTTTAAGTCATACCTGAGAAATGGAAGGCTGCCAAAAGATTGCATGATTTACATATCGATTGGCAAAAGTGGTCTGTGGACACTATGTTTAAAATTACTTATGTTAAATTGTGTGACTAATCATCTTCCCCAAAAAACCTACAATCCAATATCAATTAAAGTTACTGTCCTCTTTCATTTTCCACTCTGGGGGACAAGCTATGTCTGGCTAACTAGTTAATGGGGCCCCCATGGACTTCATTTATTATGAGCCTAGACTTCACATTATTTCACAATTTAATAGCTGTATAGCCAAGAATGTGTTAACTAATCTTGATTCAATTTCTTAACCTTTAAATCAGAGAAAGCATTATCTTCCACAAAATGCAGGTATGAATAATAAGGAATAAGTATGATGTTTTATATAAACATTGATCAATAGATGTGTATCAATCAGGAATGCCAGCCTCACCATGGTGGTTATATTTGGTTTAGCCCCAAATAGCATACTTTGAAAAGTCTGCCCTAATTCTGTCCCACAAATGGTAAGCCAATTAGGAAAAATATAAATGGATATTATAAAACAGTGGGAAATTTCATTTAAGAATTTGAAAAGTTAATGTAGAAGAAAAAAAATTTCAAAGCAGCAAAGATGAAAAAGACAAAGCAAACACCTACAATATTATTAATCCCTTGAGAAAGGAGAAAATCAAATAATGCCAAATAAATCATTTTGTTTTATTAATTTTATTTCCCTGACACCTTTAGAAAATAAAAATATTTATAGAGCTGGATCTACTCCAAATCACCATAATCTCCCAATAGCTGGCTACCTGGTTATCTTTTCAACTCCATCTGCCATGGACTCCTCAAACTACCACAAACTCTCCAGGCTCATGGCTTTAGTGCTTTTTGCTTGATTTACCTTATCTTAGAATGCTCTTCCACAGGTGGCTACACAGATCTTCTTCTCTTCATGAGACCTCTCTGAACTCCCTAGTTGAAATTGTCATGCCATGGCCACAATGATCTTCATCTTCTATCTCTGCTTTAACTGTTCTTCAGAGCAATTGGTGCCATCTTTCTTTCTTCCTGCTCAAGATTATGTCATTCTCTGAGGGCATGGTCTTACCCAGGGCTTGGAAGACCACCACCACATTGTAGAGGATCATTAAGTATTAGTTGAATGTATTACCTTTTTAAACAACTTTTAACAATAAATTTATGGAATAATTTAAATCTTTACACAGTTAATAGTTCATTTCCTGTTGCATTTTAATATGAAATAACTATCCTATCAATAACCATTTGGTGGAAATAATCTTAAAAGAGTCATCTACAGAAAATATGTTGATATTTAAGTAAATTATTTTTCTCAACTTATATAATGTGTTTACATTTTTATGAGACAATATTAGCCTGAGATGGTAGTTTTTTTTTTTTTCTTTTTATTTCTGCTTCATTTGGACTTTAGAAAGCATTATCATCTAGTCTCATATTGCATACTACTAAACTTACATAAACGCTATCTAGACTATAAAAAAAAATTAGACTGGTGTACAGTCTGCTATAGGGACATACCAAAATGTAAATACCAATAAATCGATGTCCCGAACTGTGGTCATATGTAATATTTCACTGAGGCTTTTTCATGTTTTCATCAATGATATATTAGACATTATAAACATCCATGTTTTGGAGGTATGAACAATGGTTAGTAGAAAAAATGTTCAAAATCCAAATTGGTGTTGGTTTCCTGGAAAAAGATCATAAATTCATGCAATGGAATTAAATTAGAACAAGGTTAGTATAATACATCTGAGAAAAATGAAATGAACAAAAAAGAATGCAATATAATTCAACAAAAGCAGCTCAATTGTTTAATCTGTTCTCTACTAGTTTTAGGCACTGTGATAAACACTGAATGGAATATAAAGTTAATACAACATGCAGCCTGCCCTCAAGAGTTTCTTTTCCAGTGCATGTAGATGGACATAAACAACAAAACAAAATGCAAAATGCATGTTAAAATGCTCTTGCTTTCTGAAATAGAGACATGTAAGCAATAGGACTATAGTAGGAAAATAATTATTAAGAGGTTCATTAATTCATGACTAGATATTGTTTTAAATATCCCCAACTACACAGAAACAAAACAAGGAATTAGAATGATTTGCTCATGTTTTTTGTATGCCTTTTTTTTTTTTTTACTGCTTAATATAATATTAAATATGTGTAGAATGTTGGAATGCTAAGGGCAAGTCATTAAATACCACCTATATGAGAAGAAAATAAACATCAAAAAGAAAGCCAAACCCTGTCAGTGGGCCTTACCTTGTGTATATGCTCCCCAATGTAACAGAGTTACTCATTTGTAATTTCCCTATACATGGCTTTTCTGTCCCTTTTATTTGAACCAATAATTAGCACTATACTCATTAAATATATGTCCCAGAGACTTAAATCTTTGGTGTCTTCATATGCCAATTGAGCCCTGAATCTCAGCAGAATTGGATGATGTTGGACAATGCCCATCCCAAAAAACAAAGACTATCTACTACTGCAATCAAGACAGTACCATCCATCTGCCCCTTGGAATCTAATTCCCCTCTCAATCAGAAACAGAATGGGCATTACCATCCCAAAATCCTCAAGACTGAGGAATGAACAAACATAAGGGAGAAATGCAACTATAGACTAAAGTAGACATTGTTATTTTAGCAATGGAAGAACTTGTAACATTCATACAAAGGCTGTGGCCACCAGAGGTTCTGAGGGGAAAGAGAGGGAAGAATAGATGTAACCTGGGGCATTTGGGGGACATTGGAATTGTAAAATTTATAAAATGGTATGGTGCAAAGTGTAAACCATAATGTAAACTGCAGACCATGGATAGTAGCAATGCTTCAATATGAATTCATCAATTGCAACAAATGTACCACACTAAGAAAAGTTGATGTTAATGTGGAAAAGTGTGGGAGGGGGAGGGAATCCGGTATATGAGAATCCCCCTGTATTTTCAATGTAACATTCATGTAATCTAAAGTTTCTTTCAAAATAAAATAAAAATAATTAAAAAAGGAAAGCCAAGCTACTAAAGTACTTGTGTTTTAAATTTCAGACTCCTTATGATAGGTATTTTTTTAATCAATAAGAGTTGAATATAATCAATGTGAAAAATGAATAAGCAGAGCAAGGAGTTATGTAACTTTCCTTTTATAATACTTGATGGTTTCCTGTTATAGTAAGAATGATAAATTTTATCTAAAAAACCAACCCAGATTTGTTTGTGGTAACTATAATTCTGTGTTAAGTATCTGGAGGTTCATTCAGATATTTTTATTCTTTTAATATAAATTGGCTTGATTGAGCTTAAATAAAAGGAAATTAATCACAAAAGAAGAATATCACACTGAATTCAAGGGCAGGAAGTACAGCTATATCCCTAGAAAGACTGGGCCTATTAGCAACCAGTCTTTAATATTGTTTGTCCCTCTTTTTTGGTACTCTTGGTTTCTTACTTTTTTCTTCTACAAATAGATCTCTCTGTTTCTCTGCCTCTCTCTCTGTTTGTCTCTCTCTCTCTGAATATGTTTCTTTAATTCTTCATTCACATGATGAATGAAGGTTAGCCAGACCTATGTGATGTTCCTCTCAGCTCTGGCACAAGCAGCCATAAAATTGTCATCCCTGTGTTCTTCCAATCACCCAGCAAAAGCAAAAAGATGATCTCTATTAAGTCAAAAGATCAGATACCTCTATTCAACCCTGTTCCAATTAACTATGTTTGGAAAAAGGACAAATTACACAAAATAGCATAGTTGCAGAATGAGTCCCTGAACCATGTGCAATTCCCCCACAGAAGAGTTAGAGCCAGGTGAAACCTAATAATACTGATGCTGGAAACAGTACTTCCTTATGTCATCTAGGAATGATGAAGAGAAGGCACAGGTAAGCAAAATAACTCAAACCACTTGCTTTATTTCTCCAAATAATTATTTCAAACATTTATAATTATTACTTATTAAATGAATACCTTAATTCAATTCTGTTACCTACTTGCAAAATCAAACACTTAAGCCTTTGGGAAGGTTATCTTATTGGAATAAGTATTTAGTCAGAGAAGCTCAATGAGGAAGATCCCTGGTTATTTTCGGAACTTCATTGTAATCTACATAAGTAGATCTCATCTGAAACAACCGTACTTTTCTTAAAAGAACAAACAAATTCAAGAAACATTCACACTTGGTAAAGCTAACAGAAAATGGAGCTGGTAGAGAATGGTAGACAAGTGCCTCTGACAAAAAGATCTGGAGTCTATGCTAGGTAACCATAAAGCAAACATAGAACAAGAGCCAGGTTTTAGGACCAACTGCAAAATCCCCTGCTAGTCTAGGGTAAGTCACTTAAAAATCTCAGATAGCTGGGGTGGTTTATCATTCTACTAAAGGGAAAGGAAATGTTGAGATAATACTCAATATCCTTACCAGAACTATCCTTATAGTAACAACTTACTCTATTTTTATTTCAGTTTTTGATTTTGTAATAGGGAGGTTCCTTATATGATTCAAAAATAATCTTGCAAATACATTTTCCATAAGGCGTTTGAAGACTTTTACGTTTGGACAGTTAACAAGTCACTAGGGAGTTCATGGATGAAAAAAAGCACAACCCTAACAGTAAGCCCATGTTTTTACCAAGAATGCCTGCTGTTTTAAGGTCACAGGGTGTGAAGCTGTGGTAAGTAAAAGAAATTAGTCATGAAAACACAGCATAGTCCAGCAGGGATTTATGATGCATGAACCAATTCCATTTTTTGTTTATTTGAAATGAGCCAGATTGTGAAAGTGCTGAAGTTTCCTCATGACATAGAACTTTAGGGGAGTTCCCCCCTTACCTCCTCAGCACATCATGTTGAATAAGCTTATTCGGAAGATATGAAACTTGTCCAAAACTAAAAGCACAGCAAGGATTTCAACACATTGGAAATTCCGTGTGTGCATATGTGAAAGTTACCACACCCATAAATGAATTAATAGTCAATTTATTAAATAAGCAAACATGTGCATCTGAGTTAAAGATTAAAGTGGATATGGCTCCCCAAACATTAATGAAAATACTGAAAGTTGTTCCAATTAAGTTTACTCAGAATTACACATCCTATATGGGAGAACTTAGAAAACATGTTGAGTATTCTTTGGAAAAATAATTTTGAAGTTACTCTAAGTAATACATTTAATAAGTGTTAGAGGGATTTAAGTAAAGGGATTAGATTTTTTTAGAACATGTTTCAAACAACTTGATATTTGTAGCTATTTTGTCTTCTCCTTCAGCACGGTCCATGGTAAAAGCACATTTCCTTTCCAAGATAATGTATGTACTTGTGCGTCATTGCTTTTGTATCTCTTTACCATCTTGCTAGTATGCTTAGGAAATGGACACCTTTCTTTAGAAAGTTTTCGTTAAGGAAAAGTTTCGTTAAGAAAGTTTTCGTTATGTTGTCACTTCAAATCACAGTACCCTTTAGTATTATGTGAACAAAACTGTTACTTAACTGTAACTACTGCATGCTAAAATCTTAAATGTCTAAACCTAACCTAACCGTAAATGAAGTGAGTGACTGGTTTCCTGTTTGGCATGTTTTGTCAGATAGACTCCTCTATCACTAAATTGGAAATTGTCTTGTTAAAGTGTCAGAGATTATTCTAAAGATTCCATTTTCATTTTAGGGAATGAAAGAATGGAATACTATGCCTATAAAAAGGTACTGTCAAATCAGGAACATCTTGGGAGAATAGGTTTATATGAATCTCCCTCTTTGAGGCAAAGCCTATGTACCATGAAGACATGGAAGAACCATGGGAAGGAGGATTGAAGGGGGAAAGGGTTTAGAAATCTTATTTTAAAGCTTATTGTATAAGAGCTTTCATTATAACATTTATTCTTTGAGATACAGTATAAATAGATCAATAAATCATGATATATACATAGAGTAAAATACTCTGCTGCAATGAAAAATATTATACTGATGCTATGTACAGCATATATTTGGATCTCAAAGACAAAACATGGAATAAAAGAAGCTAGAAACACAAGAGTCCTTACAGTATGATTTCACTCATATAAAGAACAAAAGTGGTGAAAATGGTTTATAGTGATAGAATTCAGATAAGTGATTAATTTGGGGGGAAGGGTCATGATGACTGAAAGAGGGCAATACTGTTAACACTATAGCTGTCTATCTACATATCCATTGATCTCTATCTTATCCTTGATTTAAAAAAAATTTAAAGCAGTTACTAACCTGTATCAGTCAGCATAGGCTAATTTATGCTGTAGTAAGAAAGAACTCCAACAATCTCAGTGGAATACTACTTTGTTACCTATACTTCATGGATTGACTGACACTGTGCTCCATTTCAGGACCCAGGTTGAAGAAGCAGCCCGTTCCTGAAAGCTTGTGGATGTCATGAGAGACAGAGAAGGGGGATGGAGGGGAGGAAAAATAATCCGTTTTTAACAATAATTCTAATTAAAAGCTCTATGTGTAAATATTATAAAGCATTGATTGTCTTTAATAAATTTGTGTGTATATTTGTGTGTGTGTAAATATATACATATATATGCATATAACTAATTTATCTAATTTATCTTAAACACTCTGAGAACCAAGTATGTCAGGCAGACTTTAAGATGGCCTTCTTTGAACGGTACCTCCTAGTTTTATCCTCTTTTGTAATCCCCTCCTATTAAGTGTGGACTGAGTCTAGTGACTCATTTCTAATGAATAGAATACAGCAGAGTTGATGAGGTTTCACTTCTTGATTAGGTTATATAAGAATGTGACTTCCATCTTGCTAGCAGACACTCTCTTGCTGACTTTGATAAAGCACATTTCCACTCTGAAGAGATCCATAAGGCAAGGAACTAAAGATGGCCTGCAACCAGTATCGAGGAAGTAGCTGAGGCCCACAGTCTAACCTACCTTGAGGACTGAATCATTCCAACAATTACATATGTGAGCTTGTAAGTGGTTCTATCCCCAATTAAGTCTTCAGATACAACCTTAGTGCCATTTGGCACCTGGATTGAAACCATGTATCAGACCCTGAAGCAGAGAATACATCTAATCCATGCCTGGATTCCTGACCCACAGAAGCTGTGAGATAATAAATGTGTGTTGTTTTAAGCTTTTAAGAATTTGGGTAATTTGTTATGCAGAAATAAATAAATACACTGAGAAAAATATGTCTGCTGGTCAAATTAGGCATTAGGCTGCCAGTTCTGAATATCCCAAATGCATTTAAGGGTATAAAGCAGATTATGTAGTTCTGACTAATAGAGATAGATGTGTAAATAGCCATATGTAGGGTGACCAATTGTGCCAGGTTAACTTGGACTAAGTTAACTTGGACTTGGTTTCCCAAGATGTGGGACTTCTACTTTTAAAACCAGGACAGTCTCAGATAGATTGTTTGTCACCCTACATAATGACTACAGACTCGTTTTAGTTATGTATTTTGCTTTAGAACAAAGCAATGCCATAATGTTCATTATATTAATGAGAATTTGAACTAAATATTTTCAAAATAGATGTTTCAGAGCTGAAATCAAAGACTCAAAAAAAAAACAAAGTTAGATTATTGTCTTTTAAAAATCTTTTTCTCTTCCTCCCTCCTTTCTCCTTCTTTCTTTCTCTTTCTTTCTCTTCCTTTCTCTTCCTTCCTTCCTCCCTCCCTCCTTCCCTCCTTCCTTCCTTCCCTCCTTTCTTCCTTCCTTCCTTCCTCTTGTCTCTTTTTCTTTGTTTTCATTAAACTAATATGTGAGAAATAAGTTATTATATGTTTCAATAAAACACAGCTTTTGGGCTTATGTTAGATAACCTATCAATACATTGCTGTTAATGATAGCAAAGTCTTGGTGGTGTCATGAATCTAGTGAGTAAAGGTCAATTTTGTCTAGAATTGTCACTACTAACCAGTCTCACTGTAACAATTTGCATGAAAATGATATTTAAGGGGGAAACAATAAAAATAATGAGATCTCCAAACAGTCTTTTTTAGTAAATGGTATCCACTATTGTAAAAAATGTAGAAAATGCTAAGTCATTTCTTCAGGATCTTTCCCCTTTAACACACAAATTCTTGCTCTCAATTACAAGCACACCCACATAAACACACGCACGCACACACACCCCAAAAGCCTATTTTTAATTCTAAATATCTGTTTTATTGCATCTTACATGCAGTACATGTGAGAGTGCATGTGTACTCTTGAAAAGAGTAGAAAGCAAAAGTTAGTCATTCAATGAGGATTGTATATCCTCACTTGGGTGTTTTAAAAAAAGAGTTGATGAATTTATTTCAAGCTTATATATATATATAGTATCATCTATTTGTTTAAAGGGTAGTAATAGTATATTCTGTTAAATATACTTAAGCTGATGAATTTCTAGGAGAGCTACTAATTAACCTAATAATGACCATATATGTTGAGTTAAAGTCTCCATTCTCTAGATGTTTAGAATAACAGTCTAATTTTCTGAAATTGTTTGTCTATCCCATTATCGTGAAAATTGACTGAAATTCTTACTGTTTTCATTTCATTGTCTTGGGTTGCAGTGTTAGAAACCCTAGAATATTAGAAAATCTCTTAAAATACAAGTTGGTCACTTGGAAGTGAACACATATTTAGCCATTAATATCCATTAATATGGATAAATTAATAATATATTCCCTAATTATAACATGGAAGAGAACAAAACTGGAAAATAAGACTAGTGCATATTGCTGATGAGAAGAAAAAACTTAAATATATTTGACATATTTTTTTGAGAGGATTAGATGAGAAGCACCTGGAATAGCCTGTAAACTGACATGGATGGCCCATCCTATGGGAAGGCCAGTACTGAGCATCAAAAAATGAGCTGCTTGCATGATGGTGTAATTTTTGTTAATAACAAAATATTTGTTCTCTGATGGCAGAGACATTTGCACACATGTGGGAAAGCAGAAATAGTCATAAATGTTTACATAAAAATTTTGTATGTAGGGGTTGTGGTCTCCTCAAATAGAGTTTAACATTTCAGCAAATCTTTATATCACCTTGTAAATATATACAAAATCAAATTGCTTTTCATCAGCCAACTAGCACTTTCTCTGATCTTTGTGACAATCCAGTGCAAAGAGATCTCTCTCTGTCTGGACTAAATATTTTTAAACCCTAGATTGCAGAGTAGTTACATTTTTAAAATAGGTTTATATTCCTGGGAATAGGAAAAAAAAAAAGAAAAGAAAAACGACAGTAACATTCCAGGAAAAGTATACCTGAAATAATTTACAATATATTGAGCTCAGAGAAAAGCTTTTGAGTAATCTCCTTGATAGAGTGCAGTGCTTAGCTGTGCCTAGTGTAAAGATGTCCACATAGCACACATCTGCCCTGCTCTATGAAGAGTAAATGATCCCTGTCAAAGTTAAGGAAGCTGTGGGGCACGATATTTAAAGGTGCAGGCTCTGGAACCACAGCCCAGGGTCATTGTCTAGATCTGTCACTTATTATCATTGTGACCTAGGCAAATTACTTAACCTTTTTATTTCCTCATCTGTAAAAAGAACCACACCCATTGTTAAAATATGTGAATGGATTAAGGTGATACCACATAGGAGCTTTCAAATGGACAAAATGACTGGGGGGCAGAAAGGACTAAAAGTGAGCCCTTCCAAAAACCTGATAGGTGCACTCTCAAACGAAGGGACAGATGGTCTGAGGAAGAAGACAAATATATATAGCAGATTCAAGAGTTATATTACGAAAAGAACCATGGGTATGGTTATTGCACATGAATCTGACAAGTATCAAATAGATAAATTTAATAATTTTTGAGAGAGCTGTTCTGGCAACAAACTACCAGCTGCAAACTTAAGAGACTGTAACTCATTTCATTGGTAAATTGAAACTTCTATTATATATCTTGACTTAAAGGCTGAAATTTTTCTGAAATTAATATAGCTACCCCATCTTTTTTACAGTTAGTATTTCCTGGTAAATATTTAAAATATTTATGTATGTATATGTATGTATGTTTGTAAGTTTATATGTATGTCTATGTATAATTTTTTCACTCTAAAACTTAGTTTTTTATAAGCATCATACAGTATCATTTTTGCCCTAATTCCAAACTAAAATATTTGTTTTTCTGGATCATTGAATTGATGTTATTAACTACACATTTTTTTGGATTTACATAAAAAATCTTGTGTACTTTTTTATTTGCCCCTGTTTTTCTTTTTTCTTTTGTCCCTTAGCTTCTTTGTGTTTGAATAAATAGTGTTTGTTCATTTTACTTCCCCTCTTCTGGTTTAGATGCTACTCTATTTCTTTTTTTTAATACATTTTTATTACAGAAGCTGTGAACTTACAAAGCAATCATACAGATATATAGAATTACCATTCAACAAACTTTCAGCAATACACCACACCGTTGTGGAACATTCATCACAGATTATGAGATATCATCAGACTATTAACATTAACTCTGGTCCATAGCATACATTTCACATATTTTTTCCATACCCCCCTATTATTAACACAGTATATCTTTGGCATGGATGCAAGAATATTACAGTATTGTTGTTAACTATAGTCCATAGCTTATATTAATTATATTTTCCCCATGCTTCTCCACATTCCCACCACCCTGCATTAGTGATGTACATCTGTGCTAGTTCACAGAAGTACATTCTTGCATTTGTGCTATTAACCACAATTCTCATCCACCTCCGGGTTCACTGTGTTATTCAGTCCCTAGATTATTCTCTAGATTTCTTTCAGTTGACATTTACATCTTTAGACTACCCTTTTCAGCCACAATCCTATTTATAAACCAGCTGCTACTCACTGTACTATGTTGTCATCAACTCTATCCATTTCCTTAGTTAACAGTCAGTTAACTAAAACTTCTATATACATTAGGCATCAATACTCCTTTACAGCCCTCCTCTTATCTCCTAATAACCTATACTATAGGCTTTAACTCCATGCATTTATTCTTTGTATTTAGTTCATATTAGTGACCAGGCAATATTTGTCTTTTTATATTTGGCTTATTTCACTTAGCATAATGTCTTCAAGATTCATCCATGTTATCAAATGTGTCCCAATTTCATTTCTTCTTATTGCAGCATAGTATTCCATTTGTTTCCATCTTTTGGCAATTGTGAATACTGCCACTATGAACATCAGTGTGCAGATGTCTGTTCGAGTCACAGATTTCAGTTTTTCTGGATATATTTCCAGTAGAGGAATTGCTGGATCATATGGCTGTACTATACTCAGCTTCCTGAGGAACCACCAAACTGTCTTCCACAGAGGCAACCACTAACAGTGGTTACTAACAGTGAAGGAGTGTTCCTATTTCTCCACATCCTCTCCAGCCCTTATTGTTTTCTGTTTTTTTAAATAATGGCCATTCTATGCGGTGTGAGATGATATCTCATTGTCGTTTTTATTTGCATTTCCCCAAAAGCTAGTGATAAGGAACATTTTTCATGTGCTTTTTGGCCATTTGTATTTCCTCTTTGGTGAAATGTCTATTTAAGTCTTTTGCCCACTTTTTAAATTGGATTGCTTGCTCTTTTACTGGTGAGTTGTAATATCTCTTTATATAAAATGGAAATCATATGTGGTTTCCAAATATTTTCTCCCATTAAGTGGGGTAGCTTTTCATTTTCTTGATGAAGTACTTTAAATCACAAAAGTGTTTTAAGTTTGAGGAGGTCCCATTTATCCATGTTTTCTTTCATTGCTCGTGTTTTTGGTGTAAGGTTTAAGAATGCACCATCTACCACTAGATCTTGAAGATGTTTCCATACTTTTCTTATAGGAGCTTTATGGTTCTATCTTTTATATTTAGGTCTTTAATCCATTTTAAGTTAATTTCTGTATAAGATGTGAGATGGAGGTCCTATTTCTTTCTTTAGGATATGGATATCCAGTTTTCCCAGCACCATTTTTTTGAATAGACTGTTCTGCCCCAGCTGGGTGGGTTTGACAGGCTTGCCAGAAATCACTTGACCATAGATGTGATGGTCTTTTTCTGAACCAGGAATTCAGTTGCATTGGCCTATGAGTCTATTTTTATGCCAGTACCATGCTGTTTTTACCACTGTAGGTAGGTAATATGATTTAAAGTCCAGAAGTGAGAGTCCTCCAACTTTGCTCTTCCTTCTAAAGATATTTCTAGCTATTTGGGGCCCTTTATCCTTCCTAATAAATTTGATAATTGTGCTTTCCATTTGTTTTAAAAATGCTGGTGGAATTTTTACAGGGATTGCATTGGGTCTGTATATCAATTTGTGTAAAATTGCCATCTTAATGAATTTTAATCTTCCATTCCATGAGCATGGAATGTTTTTCCAATTATTTAGCTCTTTTTTATTTCTTTTACCACTGCATTGTAATTTTCTGATTACTAGTGCTTTACATATTTGTTTAAGTTTATTCCTAAATATATGATTCTTTTAATCACTATTGTAAATGGAATTTTTTTCCTGACTTCCTCCTCAGATTGCACATTACTAGTGTATAGAAACACCACTGGTCTTTGCGTGTTGATCTTGTATCCTGATGCTCTAATGAAATCATTTATGAGGTCTAGCAGCTTTCTTGTAGATTTTTCAGGTCTTTCTAGGTATAGGATCATATCATCGGTGAATAGCAAAAGTTTTACATCTTCCTTTCCAGTTTGGATGCCATTTATTTCTTTTACTTGCCTGATTGCTCTAGCTAGAACCTCTAGCACAATATTGAATAACAGTGGTGACAGTGGGCATCCTTGTCTTGTCCATGATTTCAACTGGAAAGATTTCAGTCTTTCACATTGAGTACAATGCTAGCTATGTGTTTTTCATATTTGGCGTTATCATATTGAGAAAGTTTCTTTCAAAATATCTATTATAGTATTTTTATCAAGAAAGGAGCTATATTTTGTCAAATATATTTTCTGCACATCAATAAGATCATATGATTTTTCTTCTTTGCTTTATTAATGTGGTGTTATATGCTGATTGATTTTCTTGTGTTGAACCATCCTTGCATTCCCGGTATAAAACCCACTTGATCATGATGAATAATTCTTTTAATGTGTCGTTGGATTCAATTAGCAGGTACTTTGTTGGGGATTTTTGCGTCTGTATTCATTAGGGAAATGGGTCTGCCTGTAATTTTTTATTTTTTGTAATATCTTTATCTGCCTTTGGTATTAGGGTGATATTGGCTTCATAGAATGCATTTGTTAGTGTTCCTCCTTGTTCAATTTTTTAAAGAGCTTGAGTAAAATTTGTATTAAATCTTCTTTGAATGCTTGGTAGAGCTTACCTGTGAATCCATCTTGTCCCTGGCTTTTCATTTTGGGACACTGTTTGATGACTATTTCAATCTCTTTACTTGTGAATGATTTGTTGAGATCTTCTATTTCTTCTAGGGTCAGTGTAAGCTCTTTGTACATTTCTAGGAATTTTTCAATTTTGTCTATACTGCCTAGTTTTTTGGCATACAGTTGTTCATAGCATCCTCTTATGATCTCATTTACTTGTGTGGTGTCAGTAGTAATGTCCCCGTTTTCATTTTTTAATTTATTTATTTGCATCTTCTCTTTTTTTCTTTGTCAGTCTAGCTAAGGATTTGTCGATTTTGTTAACCTCAAAAAACCAACTTAAGGTTTTGTCAATTCTATTATTTTTTATTCTCAATTTCATTTATTTCTGCTCTGATATTTGTTATTTCATTCCTTCTACTTGCTTTGGGAATTGTTTGCTGTTATTTTTCTAGTTCCTTCAGCTGTGTAGTTAGGTCATTAATTTTAGCTCTTTCTTCTTTTTTATTATAAGCATTGGGGGTTATAAATGTCTCCCTCATCATTGCTTTCAATGCATCACATAGGTTCTGGTATGTTGTGTTCTCATTTTTATTTGTCTCGAGATATTTATTGATTTCTCTCAAAATTTCTTCTTTTACTCACTGGTTATTTAAGAGTGTGTTGTTTAATCTCCATATATTTGTGAATTTTCCCTTTTTCCACCTCTTGTGATTTCCAACTTTATTCCATTATGATCAGAGAAAGTGGTGTGTATAATTTTGATCTTATTGAATTTTTTGAGATCTGCTTTGTGACCTGACATATCATCTATCCTGGAGAAAGATCCATAAGCACTTGAGAAGAATGTATATCCTGCTGCATTGGTGTCCAATGTTCTGTATATGTCTATTAGGTTTAGTCCATTTATCATATTATTCAAGCTCTCTGTTTCTTTATTGATCCCCTGCCCAGATGTTGTATCCAATGCTGAGAGTGGTTAATGAAATCTGTGACTATTGTTTTAGAGGTATCTATTTCTCCTTTCAGTTTTGCCAGTGTTTGCCTCATGTTTCTTGGAGCATCCTGATTTGGTACATATACATTTTTTATTGTTATTTATTCCTTGCTAATTGCTCCTTTTATTAATATATAATGTCTTAATGTCTTTCCTTGTCTCTAATATTTGTTTTGATTTTTTTTCCATTTACTTCTTTTTTTAATTTATTATTTTTTAAAAGATACTTAGATTACATAAATGTTATGCAAAAGATATAGGGATTCCCATATGCCCCACTCCCCACACCTTCCACACCCTGCCACATAAACATCCTTCATTAGTGTGGCACTTTCATTGCAATTGATAAATGCTTCCTGAGGCTTTGCCATTAAGCATGGACCATAGTTCATATTGTAGTCTACACTCTTTCCCACACAGTTCTGCATGTTATGTGATGATCTAAAATGGCCTATATCTGTTATTGCAACATCACTCAGGACAATTCCCAAGTCCTGAAAAAGTCCCCATATTACAACTGTTTTTCCCTTTCCCTGCCCTCAGAGCCTCCAGTGGCCACTGGCTCCACATCAATGCTATAATTTCTTCCATTGCTAGAATTGCAATATGTCTATAGTAGAATACCAGTAAGTCCACTCTTTTCCATAGCTCTGCCCTCAATCCCAAGGATTCTGGGATAGTGACATCCACTCCACCTCTAATTGAGAGGGGGCTTATATTTTATGGGGAAGATGGATAGAGCTATCCTGCCTGCATCTGCAAACTATCTCCATTCCCTGGAATGGCCATTGTCCATCATCTTCTCCCTGCCAGTTGTCCTGGGTGAGTCCAGTGAGTAGGTGCTGCAACTCTGCCGAGGTTCTGGGCCCAGTTGGCACATGGACAGCCCAAAAACTCGAGTCTCTGGATGTACACCTACAAATTACAGCACCAAGTATAGGTTTAAATAGAAGGCACAGATGAGCCATGTGCAGGGAAGACATAATTGAGTCCAACTCTGTCACTCTCAGGAGCACAAACTTCAAAGTAGGGCCCACTGACAAGGCACCAAACTCCGGAGCTGTCTGCCCTATCCATAGGACCTGGGTGTCTCCAGAGCCCTCAGAAGCCCCACTATTTGGGGTAGTATCCACTTTGTAAGTCTATGAGATCCTGCTGAGATGTACATAAGCATTACCTCTGGGATGACCTCCCAACTTACTTTGAAGTCTCTTAGCCATATAAACTCATTTGTCTTTACCTTTTCCCCCTTTTATTTGAGGTCTTTTCCCAGTTGCATTGCTAGTTGGTGATTGGTAGCAATCACTTGGTGCCAGGGAGGCTCATCCCCGGGAGTCAGGTCCCACACTGGGGGGAAGGTAATGCATTCACATGCTGAGTTTGGCTTAAAGAGAGGCCTCATTTGAACAACAAGGAGGCTTTCGGGAGGCAACCCCGAGGTACCCCATAACAATAGGCTAAGTTTCAATATCAAGAGCAAAGGCTCATAAGCATCAATATAAAGGGCCCATCAGTGGATCATCCTCCTTTGCCAGGCACTGCCCCTGCCCTTGGGGGACTGTTGCTGCTCCCTTAGAGAATGTGGCAGAGCTCTCCAGGATGGGAATTCAGTATTCTCTCTGTTATTATGAGTCTTCACCCACTGTGACAATTCCCCGTGAACATTTGAACATTTTTACATACCTTATATGTATGCTCAGATGAATTTCCTCCCATCATCCCCCATCACTGACACCCCACACTACCAATCTTCCCCCAACCCTAGTTATAACCTTTCTGTGATCCAAAGCTTCCTCAAAAATGAAACAATTACAACAGCCAAATGCAATTAATAGGAAAATGAAACAATAATAAGTTTAAATATAAGATATAAAATACATAAAAATTTTAAAAAACTTAAAATAAAATAAAATGAAAAGATTAGGATATTTTAAAAAATGAAAAATATTAAAAAAAAATTTTTTTTAACATTTTGCCTTTCATCACCGCGTTATCTGGCATCCCGACTGTACCGTGGCACATTCCCCCGCTCATTCTCTAGTGTCCCACTATATTTCATTTTGTTTTCAAAGAAGTTTAGGTCACAGCAAAGTCACATGCAGAATACAGGAGACTCTCATACACCCAACATCCTCCCCGTTTCCTCCACCCCATTTTAATACCTTTTTATATGTGGATGGTACCTTTGTTATAACTGATATACAAAGAGTGAAACATAGCTACTTAACATGGTCAATGGTTTACATTATGGTTTACATTTTAGACTGTACACTTTTATAAATTTTGATGATATTTACCATGTCCTGTGTCCATCATTGTAAGATCATGTAGAACACTTCCACTATACACTAAATGCCCCTGTTCGATCTATTCTATTCCTCCCTCTCCCTTCCCTCAGGGCCCATGGTGAACCACTGGCTTTACTCCTTGACTGAGATCTTGAAACACTGGTTTGTCCTCCCCTATTAGGAACTGCCCACACTCTCCAGAGACTCCCGCCTGTCTATTTGTGAACAAATCGGTTCTCCCGAGGATGGGAGTCCAACTCCTTCCTGCTCATTATGTGGGTCTCTGCCCACTGCTACAACACATTATGACAGAATGATCACTCACACACTCCCTAGAAGCCTACTCCAGGTGTGCCCTGTCCCAAATGCCCCCCATCTGACACCCTAAACCAGTAACCCTTCATTGTCATATTTCCATAAAAGCATTCCCAACTTTGTACTTTCAACCACATACCCGCAAATCCCCAGTGCTCACCTGGTCTCCCTGCCAACCGTCCTCCCAGTACCCTGGACCTTCCAACCCACCCTTCCCAATCTACCCACACATCAACCCTGCACCACCCAACCCAATAATATCACTACCCTCCTGTCATATCCCTTCAATACATGACTATACACTTTCACCTTACCATAGATTACGTCTGTATGGGTGTTGAATCACAACCTTCTTCTTCCTTTATATTTCTTGTAAACCTATCTTCCAGACAACAGCTCTCTGAGTCTGCTCAATTTGTTTAATTCATATCAGTGTGGTCATGTACTGTTCATCCTTCAATGCCTGGCTTGCTTCACTCAACATAAGGTCCTCAAGATTCATCCATGTTATCCCAGGTGTTAGCACTTTATTCCTTCTTACAGCTGAGTAATATTTCATTGTATGTATGTACCACATTTTGTTTATCCATTCTTCTGTTGATGGGCACCTGGGTTGATTCCAACTTTTGGCAATAGTGAATAATGCCGCTATGAACATAGGTGTGCATATATCTGTTCGTGTCTTTGCTTTCAATTCTTCTGGGTATATACCCAGCAGTGGAATTGCTGGATAATATGGAAGTTCTATAGCTAGTTTTTTGAGGAACTGCCAAACTGTCCTCCATAATGCCTGGACCATTCTACATTCCCACCAGCAGTGGATAGGGTTCCCATTCCTTCACATCTCTCCAACAATTATAATCCACTGTTTTTTTAATAGCCACCATTCTAATGGGTGCAAGATGGTATCTCATTGTAGTTTTGATTTGCATTTCCCTAATAGCTAGGGATGTCGAGCATCTTTTCATGGGCTTTTTAGCCAATTGTATTTCTTCCTTGGAGAAGTGTCTTTTCAGGTCGGTTACCCATTTTTTAAATGGGTTCTTTGTCTTTTTATTTTCAAGGTGTAGGATTTCTTTATATATGCAGGATATTAGGCTCCATTCGGATATACGTTTGCCAAATATTTTCTCCCATTGGGTAGGCTGTCTTTTTACTTCCTTGATAACGTCCTTTGAAGTGCAAAAATTTTTTATTTTGAGGAGATCCCATTTATCTATTTTTTCTTTCCCTGCTCGTGCTATGGGTGTGAAGTTCATGAAACCATTTCCTATTACAAGGTCCTGTAGATGTTCCCTACATTATCTTCCAAGGTCTTTATGGTCTTGGTTCTTATACTTAGATCTTTGATCCATTTTGAGTTGATTTTTGTATAAAGTGTGAGATGGTGTTCCTCTCTCATACTTTTGGATATGGATATCCAGATCTTCAAGCACCATTTGTTGAAGAGGCCATTCTCTCCAAGTTGAGTGGGCTTGGTGGCCTTGTCAAATATCAGATGACTGTATATGCGAGGATCTATATCAGAACTCTCAAGTCGATTCCATTGGTCGGAGTATCTATCCTTGTGCCAATACTATGCAGTTTTGACCAATGTAGCTATGTAATATGTTTTAAAGTCAGGTAGTGTGATACCTCCAATTTCATTTTTGTTTTCAATATGTCTTTGGTGATTCGGCACCTCTTGCCCTTAAAAATAAATTTTGTAGTTAGTTTTTTCAATTCATTAAAAAATGCTGTGTTGATTTTTATTGGGACTGCATTAAATCTTTAGATTAGTTTCAGTAGGATAGACATTTTAATGATGTTTAGTCTTCTTATCCATGAACAGGGAATATTTTTCCATTTATTTAAGTCTTCTATGATTTCCTTTAACAGTGTTGTGTAGTTTTCTGTATATGTCCTTTACATCTTTAGTTAAATTTATTCCTAGGTATTTTATTCTTTTACTTACTATTGTAAATGGTATTTTTTTCTTGATTTCCTCCTCAGATTGCTTGTTATTGGTGTACAGAAATGCCACTCATTTTTTAGCATTGATCTTAAAGCTTGCAACTGTACTGATCTCATTTATAAGTTCTAGAAGCTTTGTTGTAGATTTCTCTGGGCTTTCTAAGTATAGGATCATGTCATCTGCAAATACGGAAATTTTACCTTCTTCCTTTCCAATTTGGAAGCCTTTTATGTCTTTTTCTTGCCTCAGTGCTCAAGCAAGTACTTCTAACACAATGTTAAATAGGAGCAGTGATAGTGGGCATCCTTGTCTTGTTCCCAATCTTAGAGGGGAAGCTTTTAGGATTTCACCATTGAAGATGATGTTAGCTGTGGGTTTTTCATATATACCCTTTATCATGTTCAGAAAGTTTCCTTCTATTCCTATCTCTTGCAGTGTTTTTATCAGGAAAGGGTACTGTATTTTGTCGAATGCTTTTTCTGCATCTATAGAGATGATCATGTGATTTTTTTCTTTCAATCTGTTTATGATTACATTGATTGATTTTCTTATGTTGAACCATCCTTGCATACCTGGGATGAATCCCACTTGGTCATGGTGTATAATTCATTTGAAATGTTGTTGAATACGATTAACAAGTATTTTGTTGAGGATTTAGCATCTAAGTTCATCAGAGAGATTGGTCTGTAATTTTCCTTTCTTCTGACATCTTTGCTTGTCTTTGGTATTAGGGTAATGTTGGCATCATAGAATGAGTTAGGCAATGTTCTTTCTACTTCTATTTTTTTGGAAGAGCTTAAGTAGGATTGGTGTTAGTTCTTTCTGGAATGTTTGATAGAATTCACCTGTGAAGCTGTCTGGTCCTGGGCTCTTCTTAGTTGGGAGGTTTTTGATTACTGAGTCTATCTCTTTACTTGTAATTGGACTGTTGAGTTCATCAATTTCTTCTTTTGTCAATGTAAGCTGCTTGTGAGTTTCTAGGAATTTGTCCATTTCCTCTTAATTATCATATTTGTTGGCATATAATTTTTCAAAGTATTCTCTTATGATACTCTTTATTTCTGTGGGGTCAGAGGTGCTATCCCCTTCCTCACTTTTTATTTTGTGTATTTGCATCTACTTTATTTTTTCTTTGTTAGTCTGGCTAAGGGTTTGTCAATTTTACTGATCTATTAGAAGAACCAGCTTTTGGTTTTGTTTATTTTTTCTACTGCTATCCTATTTTCTATTTTATTTAGTTCTTCTCTAATCTTTGTTATTTCCTTCCTTCTACTTCCTTTGGGGGTAGTTTGTTGTTGTTTTTCCAATTACTCCAGGTGTGTAGTTAGGTCTTCAATTTTAGCTCTCTCTTCTTTTTTGATATATGCATTTATGGCTATGAATTTCCCTCTCAGTACAGCTTTGGCTGCATCCCATAGGTTTTGATATGTTGTGTTGTCATTTTCATTTGTTTCAAGGTAGTTGCTGATTTCTTTTGAGATTTTCTCCTTCACCCACTGTTTCTCTAAGAGTGTGTTATTTAAATTCCATATCTTTGTGCCTAATCTTGTTCTCTGGCCCTTACTGATCTCCAATTTCATTCCATTGTGGTCAGTGAAATTACTTTGCATAATCTCAATCTTTCTTAATTCATTGAAAGTTGTTCTGTGGCCTAGCATGTGGTCTATCTTGGAGTATGATCCACGTGCACTTGAGAAGAATGTATATCCTACTGTATTTGGGTGCAGTGTTCTGTATATGTCTATTAGGTCCAGATCCTCTGATGTATTATTCAGAGTATTTGTTTCTTTATTGATTCTTTGTCAAGACTTTCTGTCTAATGGTGATAATGGTGTATTAAAGTCCCCTACTATAATTGTAGAGGCACCTATTTTCCACTTAGTTTTTCCAGTGTTTGCCTCATGCATTTTGAGGCAGTCCTGTTAGCTGCACAAATGTTTATGATTGTTCTTTCTTCTTGAAATATTACCCCTTTCAATAATATATAGTGTCAGTATTTGTCTCTTACAATAGTTTTGCATTTAAAGTCTATTTTGTCCGATATTAGTATAGCTACCCCCTCCTCTTTTTTTTTGGTTATTGTTTGCTTGTAAGATTGTTTTACAGCCATTCACTTTCAGCCTCCTTGAAACCCTTGACCTAAGGTGGGTTTCTTGTAGACAACATACAGATGGATTATATCCATCTGGCCAATCTGTGTCTCTTTACTGGTGAGTTTAATCCATTAACATTCAGTGTTATTACTCTCAAGGAATTACTTACATTAGCCATATTTTCTTTGGGTTTATGTGTCAGATATTTTTTTTATTTCTCTTTTTGTCTTTTTAGTTTTTCTTACACTCTCCTCCAGCTCTCTCTCTCTCTCCTGTTTTTTCCTTTCAACCTGCAGAACTCCCTTTAGTAATTCTTGAAGGGCAGGTTTCTTATTGGCACACTCTCTTAATTTCTGTTTATCTGTGAATATTTTGAACTCTCCATCATTTTTGAATGCCAGCTTTGCTGGATAGAGAATTCTTGGCTGGAAGTTTTTTTCTTCAAATACCTTAACTATGTCATACCACTGCATTCTTGTGTCCATGGTTTTAGATGAGAAATCAGCACTGAATCTTATTGAGCTTCCCTTGTATGTGATGGTTCTTTTTTTTTCTTGCTGCTTTCAGTATTTTTTTTTTTTTTTTT
>JAQZBX010005900.1:0-54824 GCA_029593785.1 Cabassous unicinctus
TCTGATTTACAGATAGAGACAGTCGAGGACCATCAACCCACCGATATGTGGGATCAGTGCTCTGGGTTGCATTCTGTCTCAACAAAACCAATGTTTAACCCCTTACCCTGCTCCTTTTATTTAGCCTTATTTGGAAATATTTCCTTTGAAGATGTTATTAGTTAAAATGTGGACAAACTACATTAGATTGGGCCTAATCCAACATGACTTTGTCCTTGTAAGAAGATAAGAATTGTGCACAGGCAGACAGACTCAAAGATGAAACCATGTGATGACTGACTTAGGAATTGGAGGCCCAGGATTTTGGACAAAGCACTGATGGCTAGGAACAGATAGCAAGGATTCACCCATAAAGAGTTCAGATTTATATCCTCCAGAACTGCAAGGCAATATGCTTACATTGTGTTAAGCAAGCCAATTTGTGATTCATTGTTACAGTTGCCCTGGGAATACATTCATGGACTGCAGAAAAACCCAATTGCTGCTTTCTGTGTCAACTCCAGTGAATTTGAGTTTCTGTGGACATGATTTAATATATTGGTGGAAATAACATGTACATCAATACATCCCCACAGTGAGTAGTTTGCAGAAGGGACAACCTCACAATGGCTAGAGGGAAAATCCCTGCACAATTATCAGGTCCCTTGAAACCTGACCTGATAGCCACTCTCCTGAGGCCTGTGTCACTGAATCCTGTGATCATGGCTGAGGTCCTAGAAGTCAGTCAGTGTTGAGAGCCCAGCACTTCCATCTGATCCTGCCTGTGACCCTGAGGATGATCTCTTACCCCAAAGATTTCACTCTGCCAAAATACTAATTGGGGAAAACAACAGAACCTTTATTTGTGAATTTCAGAGAAGTAGTCCATATCTATTTACTGTTATTAACATTGTTATTAGTGTTATCATCACTTTGGGAGACAGAATATGGGAACCTATGTGAGTCCTCACCTCTGTCCCACACAACTGCTAAAGTGACCTCTGCTCTGGTCCTGTACTTGACATGTCACACCTGTGTGACTTGTGTAGAACATATTTTTCTGCCTCAGTGACCACAGATGTAGATTGACCAACTTAGATCCAGTTTTCTCTAAAATTCCCCTTTACCTTCTCATTTCAGGAACACAGCTTTGAATGCAGCATACTGCATACTGGTGAGTAAATATTAGTCAAGTGAATTACAAAAGAAATAACCTCCATTTCTGTATGTAGTTAATAGGAAAGTCAACAGAACTAGGATGCGAGAGATGAACAGGACAAATCAGGACCTTCTGTTTAAGAGTTGGGAAAAATGAGTGACCTGCTGTGGAAAAGAGAAGGAGAAGGGATGGCATCCAATATCCAGAATCAGCTGTGCCCATTTCTTACCAGGTGGTCTCACAGACCAACACAGATGCAAAATGGAGTGTCCTGGACATTGGGGGCTGATGGGCTTGGAGGGAAACTGATATAAAATCTTGTTCACAGAGAAGAAAATCTAACAGCTGTGCATATTATTCTGTGGGTGAACATGAGTTGCTAGGGCCTGCTTGCCCCCAGAAAGGGAAAAATATAAGAGGAAAAATAACTTCTGGCACTTACAGAGATTATTAAGTTGTGCTGTGGCTGAGCATCAGCAGTATATTTTTTAATGCTACTGTGAAGAACCAACTGAAATGACAAATCTGCAATAGAAAGATAAAAGAGGTAAGTATTTGTGTGATGCCTTTCAAGTTTACCAGTGATCAAGATGCTGCAGGAAGTAAGCATCATGACCAGAGAGAATAGACAAGATGTTGGTGGAGTTCATCTTGAGATGGCAAAGGTACATTGTTTGGCTGATTTTTATTTTCACTGCAGAATGTAGAGAGCTTGAACTAAGAAAGGAAGGTGAACTTACAGAAAGTTGATTCCAGACATTTGAGGTTAATGGGGGGGGTGATTATTAGACATTGTGAAAAATGAACCATGAACTTTGTAGAAAAATGCAGCAATTATCAGGTGATTAGAGTTCTCATAAAATTATGGGCCAGCTAAATTAATAAACAAACCCCTGTCCTCCCGCTCCTCACTGTTAAGGCATCTATAAGACCTAGAAACCCTGTTAAATGTGAATCCCATTGATTTTTTGAGTTAAGCTACTGCTCCCAAAAGAATAGAATATTATTAGACATAATAACATTCATGGTTAAGCTCTTATTTTAGGCTGTTTTCAAAAAGGAAAAACCCAGAACCTGACAGGAAGCGGCTCCATGGCTGCCCCTGCACCTGCCCTAGGGCTCGGCTATGTGTTAAGTGGGTTCTGAGCACCCCTGCAGCCTTACATCCAGCCTGCAGGGAGGTTCCTGTTGTGCTCACAGGGCATTTTCCTTGCAGTGACACTGCCCAGTGTTAGCTAGTTGTGCCCTCAGCTTCAGACTGCTCTTTAGTGGTACCACATCGTGGTGATACCATCTATTGACAGAGTGAATTGTCTTTAGCAACCCAGTGAACTTTTCAGGGAGATCAAACACAAGATTCTATGGAACCCCTAGGGTCCCATTCCATGGAGCCTGCCAGATGCTCAGACACAGTCACAAGCATGGTTAACCCAGAGACTCTCAGGGACCCTCAGGGGTCTCTCACTTTCTCTGGGATTCTGAAGTTGCAGGTCACATCAGAGAACATCTACATACACTTAACCATGGGTCTCAGAGTCTAGACAAACATCTACTATACCAATAACACTCAAAATCTTAGCCACATGCATACTCACAAATGCACACATATGCACACACCACACAGTCACATAGACAATTACACACATGCACACCACACACTCACACTTACTATTCCTATAATATACTCACTCATACTAAGTATAAAGTCAGTCATGTGCACAAACACGTGCACACTCACACATACACATGCATACCTCCACACATACACACACATGACCACACACACATACACATACCATGTCTGACATTTGAGCAATGGGCTCAATGTGTCCTTTTCCCTGTGTCCAGCACATAGGTTCACTCCCTATGTTGAACCTAGGTCTGTGAATGTGTCTTCCTTTGGAAAAGAGTACAGGAGCAAACCTGACCTATGTGAGACCTGGGAACTGTGTGCATGTTGGGTTTCCCTTTCTCTGCATTGCCTTGGAGCCCTAAGATGCCCCATGAGAGGAGCCAGACCTGACTGCCAGGGTCAGGAGCACATGGCTGATCCATGCCCAGTCAGTGCAGCCAACACAAACCCTCCCTGGATATTTTAGAGGACTTGCTGGACATACAGCTCAGTAAGTCGCTGTTCTCAGTGGACACTGAACCCCATGGGCAAAGCCAGTTACAGCCCTGGGCAGGGCACCCTCCCAGGAGGAGAAGCAGGTGCTGGTCATGGAACAGGGGTCTCAGGACAGTGAGTTTCACTGGAGGACAGAATCCCTTTGGGTCAGTGTTTGGGACAGGCCTCCTGGTCCTCCCTCTTGGATGATGTTGTCTCTTGGATGATGGTGTCCCTGTCCTGCCACTGCAATTTGATTAACAGATGAAATGACTCAGCTATTTAAACCACAGTTTTCCAGAACAGAAAGATTTCAATAAAATTTAAAAAATATTTACCTTGAAAAATAAATGAACAGTTTTCAGTAAATTAAATTTATGTCACAGATCAGGTAAAAGTATTTGTGAATCACATTTTTGTTAAAGAACACCTATCCAAGATACATCGCAACTTTCCTATAAATGAAAAGATGTAAAACTAAGCTTTAAAATGATGTAAAATTATTGCATACACTTTCACCAAAGAATATTTATGAAATGCCTACTAAGCTCATAAATAGATTTTGCTTGTTCCTTTTGGGTGGTTATTTTGGCATTTTGTTTCATTTTAGCCATTTTTAAAGAAAAAAGATTTAATCATTATTTGAAGTTTAATTTTAAGAATTTTGCATATGTTTTTAAACACAGCATGTCCACATGTTTAAAGACATGGCATTGAAGAATATAGATAATGGTTCCTAACAGTGACTGAGTTCCATACTTTGTATATTGTGGTCTCTCACCCTTGCACACACACCTCTCCGGGTGTAAAAATATAATTCCCAAATTTCAAAAGTGATCATATCATATATGCAAATCCTTTGACATAAAATTGATCTTTTTAGAGCATCGATAGTCATTCCAAATGTGACAGTAAAAGGAAAATGCCTATAAAATAATAGTAACATTGTGGTGCCAGCCAAATAATCACCAAAAATAAAACTTATTGCTAAGTTACAAGGTACACATTAAATGTGCATTCAGAACTGTAAAAAATAGATTTCTTTTGAATGCCAGAGAATGGAATCTGATGCAAGCAAACAGAGAGATTCATTCTTGTAAAAAGGCCACTGCCCTCCTGACCCAGGCAGCCTTTCATCTAACATTCCAACTCCTACAAACATCTGTGCCCCTGCCTGTCCCACCTTAACCCAATCTTTGCCTTTTGACTCTGTGCCTATTTTGACCCATGCTCCACATCAATGCCAATTACCACCCATCTTCCCTATCCATAGGGTAGCTTCTCAGATTGTCCTTTGTAGGATCAGGGGTGTAAAGGAGGGGTGCAGTACCTGGTTAGACCTGGGGGCTGCTGCCATTTCTTTGGCTGCTAATGTCATGTCCTGTAGTATAAGCTCCATGGCTACCAAAAGGACACAAGGTGGTTGGGGACCCTTTAATGCATAGCTGGAGGAGCTCTGGGATTCTAGGTGGCCCAGGCACTGATCTTTTCCTGCCACATAGGGGAAGTCTGGCCAGTGAAAAATGACCTGAGGGCTGCCCCTAACCAGATGACTCCAAGTACATGGCTGGAAATGAAATTTCTTTAACTTTCTAAGGGTTTTATTTTTCCCCACTGTGTGACTGAAAGCTCCCTATTGGAATGTGGCTGAGTTTAAAAAAGCATCTTGAGGGGGTCTGTAAGGCCCAAAGGTAGCTCCCCACAACCCCAGACACCATTAGATCTGACAGAAATTCTTCCCCTACAGGGGCACCCAGCTCATCAGATGCTGGGACCCCAGGAGCCTGTCTTCTGTCTGTCTCTTCTTTCTGGAGGTTACATGCAAATAACAGGAATTCAGTGACCCAAAGCACAAGGAAGAAAGTAAAGCCAGTCCCCAGAGCTAAAAGTACAGTGTCAGAGGCTGAGGTTTGGTCTGCTTTACTCAACAGGATCAGTTGTTTCTCCCTTCTCAAGCAGCCCCTTCCACTGGCAAGAGGAAGGCCTGGGAAGGCCCTGGGGAGCCCATTCACACATTAGGATAAGGAGAGTGAGAAGCATATTTGGGTCATGAATACAATGTCAAACTTAAAAATTACATCCTTTTAAAACTAGGTGTACTATACCTATATATGATATAATATTGTATAAATGAAATCTCTGTATATTTTTTTGGTTTGAGCCATTCAATCTAACTAATGTACTGGTGTACAATCAAAATTTAAATTCTTAATTACTTTACCAAACTCCATGTAAAATAGCCCTTCTTTGCCAATGGGATTTTCACAATTTTGATTTTAAGGCTTTGCCAACTTCCTGGCAAGGATGACTTGAACTCTAATGGGAAATCACTAAATATCTGAGGGAAAGAGAGCAATGGTTTCACAGTGAGTAAATAGAAGAGTCAGGGAAGGCTGGATATCTGAAAAATCCTGGAAGAAAGTGCTTGTTCATCAGGAAACTGGACCCTGACCTGCTCTCCAGGAAATGACAGAGCCCTGGAAATGGTGAAAATGAGAAGAGCAGCTCTTACCTAAAATCCAGCCACATTCCTGGCTCTACTGCTTTCTAAGAACCAAACCCTAACAAGACACCCAGAGTTAAAGCATAGGTGTCTGCACCTGGCTCAGAGGCAGCAAAGTCTTTCCTGGAAGTTCACCAGGAAGATGATGTCCACCAACTCCTCAGGGACCACTGGACATGGTCAGCCACAGATCTGTTCACTGCCCTCAGACTGGCTCCTGTCCTGAGCAACCTTGAATGTGAGGGTGACCCTGTGAAGATCCAGGACATTGTAGCAGTCATGCTTCTTTTGTTTGATTTTTACAAAATTCCTTGCATAGCACTAGAGTTTGGGTCAAGTTTACTTGGTTTCCTGATTTAATTGCTTGTACTAGTCAGAGATATGAACAACAAAAAACTGAACTAATTCCCAGTTCTACATTAACCATTACAAGATGAGAGAAATCAGGGAGTTGCTAAGGAAGAACAAAAGTAGATTTCAGAGGGAAGACTGGCTGGACTGAAACAGGAAATGCAAGAATCAAAGAGGAAACTGAGGCCTCCCTTTGCTCTCACTCCTAAGTTGGGCCCTCTGTGCCCCCTGGTGGGATAAATGCTCCCTGAAGCCCAGCCTTTCATGTGCTCTGCATGGGAGTTTGTATCTGGTCCCACCCTCACTTCCCTTCTCTGTGCCTCTCACAGTAATAAATGGCCCTGTCCTCAACTTTCAAGTTGGTCATTTCAAGAGAGAATGAGCTTATAGAATTGTCGCTAGAGATTGGGAATCTGCCTTAAATTGAAGGAGCATACATGGAGAATTTCTAGTTGATTCATTCACTAATGCTGCCCACCTGTTCCCCTGCACAGGTGTCTGACAGACACTGAACTTTACTTAGAACCATGACTCCAGAGGTTTTGCAGGAGAGGCTCAGATGATCTCCAAGTTGTCTCCTAACTCCCCCAGGCTCCATGAGCAGAATTCTTCAAAGTGTACTACAAAAGCCCTTGGGAAGGGTAGGCTGCCACCCCAGCAGATCAGGAGGACAAAGAATACATTCACAGTTGACTCTTAGACCTTGCAGTGTAATGGAGCTTTTCCTAGTGAGGCTTAGACTTGCCTGGGACCTAGCACATCTGTTTGCCTTCCAATTCCTCCCTTCTAAAATGGCAATATCTGTACTATCCCAGTCCCACCATTATATATTGGAGCAAATAAATGGTTTTCTAGCCTTCACAGCTCCATAGATAGAGAAGAATTTTTCCTTAGCATGGACCAGTCATAACTGATTTTGCTGAGACTGAATAGGTCATGAAGTGACTTAATGCATTTAGGACATTAGAATGATGTACTTGTGTTTCATATGTGGGAAGAACATGTCAATGACATCCAGGCAGACTTTGGTAGATATATTTGTGTATCCACAAGACTTGTTTAATTTTAGTCCATGTTCCTGTGTGTGTGAACCCATTTGTTAAAGAGAATCTTTGAGGATGTATTATCAGTTAAGATGTGAACTCATATTTGAGAATAAAATTTTCTAATTCCTCTTTATGTGTGTGCAAACTGAATGAGGGTAGGCATTGATCTGTGTGAATGAAGGCCTTTTTAAGAACACACATTTGGACTCAATGAAAGGAGTGAGAGGTTGGAATTCAGTGGTAAATAGAGAGATTGTAATGTAACAGGAAGCAGAAATGCAAAGTAGGGAACCCCAAAGCTAGTGCAAGTCAGCCAAATAATGCTACAGTTTTTCAGAAGAAAGCATTCTCTTGCTTGTGTCTCAATGCTGATTTCTAGGCTCTGAAATATGTGTGATAATACATTCCTTTTGTTAAGCCAACCAGTGTGTGGTATTTTAAGAACAGCATGGCAATCTAAGAATGTGCCTCCTATAATCTTAGGAGAATTTCCAAATACAAAATGAAGGACTAGCAGGTATGGCTCACACTAACTTTGGAATTATTGTGTTGCATACATTTCCGATGGTCAAATCATCAATTTCCCTGAAATATTTCATAGTGGCATGGATGCTCTGCGCAAATGACTAATAAACTAGTATTACATTGTTTGGGCATTGCATATTGGCTTGACAAAATGAGGCCCATGGACAATACTTCAGTTAAAATATTTAGCAAAACCTAATGTATACCAAAATGGGGACTTCAGGATCTGAAATCTGCTATATAAGATTTACAAAAATAATGATTATCCCCTGTGCATCTCCATTTAACAGAATTATCTGGCTCTCTCTTCAATTTGGAAAGAATTAAAGAGCCCTCACAGTGAATTATTATAACTATAGCACAAATTATGATATGCATACTCAATATTCTTGAAATTACTGATTCTATTCAATGTGAACCTGAAAAAGATTTTACTAATATAGATTTGGATAATATATTCTGTTGATTGGACATTTCAAAAATCTTTCACTTGCAACATAGTGAACTTATTGAGTAATATATCTTATATGTATCAGCAAATGTAAAATAATTAATAACCATAATTTAGTTGAAAAATATTTGTATATATGCTACCAGAAAAAAATTTAAAACATACATCTATAAAACACAAACATTGAATCCTAGCTATGGACTATAGTTAATGGTATAACTATAATAATGTTTCCTAATTTTCAACAGAAGTAACACAGTAAAGAACAGTATTAATAATAAGTATAACTCTATGTGGGAGTTGTGTATGGGAATTTTGTACTTTATGTATGATTTATGTATAAACTTATGGCTTAACTAATAATATACACACATATATTTTATAGCTATCCTTGAAAAAATATACTTAGAAAATAGGGATGCTATTATAACTAAAATTGAATATTAAATATTGTGATGATATCCAGGGGAAGTTCAAATGCAAATGCTTATGGTTTTATTTTCCTATGATAAACTGATAGAATGATATTTATTTGTGTTATTCATCCTTTTAGTTATGGCAGCTTCACTTTTTCTGTTCACTTGAGAATTCCTCTAACAGGTCCCACAATGTGAATGTTTCTAAATCCATTTAGTCCACCTATATCAAGGATGGGTTAATGGAATGACATTTTCCTCATAAAGCCCCACATGGGAGAACTCCAGGAAGAATTCTGTGCCTGTCCCTTCAATACAAACTTTACCCCATCATATCAGGAACAGATGCCATTTCATGGACAGAACCTGGCACACATATCCTTGAATTTTCAGTTGACAATATCAGCTGAGCCCTTTTTGCTCCCCCAGAGCAGGGTGCCTGCACAACTTGATAAAATGTCCACTCCACCTGCTGAATCCCCCTTTATGATATTCACCTCAGGACCCCCATAGCCCCCTGCACAATGGCAGCTCTTAAGTCTACTCACCAAGTCCAAGGAAGGAAACACTTTGATGGGGCTCTTAATATATGACAAAACACTTCATATCACAAAAAGTTTGAAATAAAAAAAAAATGGGAATATATCTGTAAAATAAAACAAAACAGAAAAATGGAGGATGCAATAATAAAATTTGATTCTAAACTGGTCCTCTCCTGTTTTGGCCAACAGATAACAAGTTACATGTCTGCATCACCCTCTATTACCCAAACCTGCATGCCCCATAGAAGAGAGCAGTGCTTCTCCCATGGTTAATCCTGTATTTCCTACTTGAAATGAGCACACTCTTGTCTCCAGGTAGAATCAGCAGATATGCAGAAATGCAAATCTCTCAATGAGGCAAGGCAATTTGCAAATTTTCCACCAGAATCCCCAGGATTCAACACTCTCACTTTGGAAGGGAAACCTTGCCCAAGACATGAAAAATGCTTCTTATTGACAGTGCTCTGCATGAGGAACAAAAGGAATTACTTTTCCCTTTAGAGTGTGGAGGAGAAATAAATCAGTGAGGATAGCCATGGAGAGGGTAGGGAAAGACACCCAGAGTTCTTAGACTAATGGCCATCTGGGGGCATTTACTTCATGCACCTGTTATTAGGCTGCCTTTTTATTGTGCTTATTGTATGGGACAACAAGGACTCAGCTCAAAAAGGAAAACCGTAATCTGATGGATGGAAATGATCATTTCCATTTCCTACATTTTTCCATGCACAGAGGGCAGAGAAGAACTTCTCAGTGATGAGTGAAGTCCCCTCAGGCTTTCACAGGTGCCTGTATTAGTCATAGCCTGAGCCAAAAGCTGAGACCCTGGTAATGTGCCTGAGACTTGTGATTTATGCCACAGGAACCACCTCATCCATTGTCAGGGAGCAGAAGGAGCAAAGGGAAATATGAGAACAAATAGGGGAATATAAAATGGGTTATCAGAGAAGTAGATGATCACGTCAATGCTGAGTCTGATATGCACACTTTCGTGTGTATAGAATGGCAATTTGAAATCCATTACAACTAAAATCTAGAATAGCTTCTTTCTTGGTTTTCATGTGAATCCCAAAGAGTATACTAATGGGGAATCTCCCTTCATTCCCATTGTGAAAGATTCACCAACTTTCTTTGAGCTACTTAGAATTGTGAAACTGGGAAACTTTGGCAGAGTGATTTCTGCCTTCATAATGGAGCTTAGGCTGAGTTTGCATGTGATTGTGCTTCCTCTTATAACAACAATTTTGTAATTCACAAAAGCAGTGTTAGGCACAGGAACAGCAATTTAGACCTTCTCCCTGGGGAATCAGTTGGCTGGAGAAGAAGCTCCAGGCCCTGAAAGGACACATCCCTTAGCCACCTAACTGGACTGGCTCCTGCAGCTGACCCTTGTTTTCAATGCGTACTGAGCATCTCCTCCCAGGCACCCCACAGGAGAGGGATATGGCAGGGTTAGCATTGCAATCCCCTCACTGTGGCTCTTGCACAGTAATAAAGAGCCATGTCCTTAGACTTCAGACTGTTCATTTGCAGATACAGCTGGTTCTTGTGTTGTCCCTGGAAGTGGCAAATTGGCCCTTCACAGATTCTACATGGTAGGTGCTGTCACCATTACATTGAATACATGTGATATACTCCAGCACTTTCCCTGGGGCTTGGGGACCCAAGTGCAGGTCATAGTCAACAAAGAAGAATCTAGTGGCTTAATAGGAGAGTTGCAGAGACCTACAGGCTGTCTCACATCACCCGCAGTCTCCACCAGCCACACTTCACACAAGACACCCACAAACAGACATTACAAGGTGTGTCACACCTAGTCACAAACACACGCACACACAAACAGAAAGTAGCACATATATATTCACAGAGCTGAATACATGAGTTTCTAAATATTATTACCATGGAAAATTGGCTAATAAAAGCCCAGCTCAGCACATACTTCATGAGACCTCTTCTTCTTCAATCTTAGGCACAGAGTAGGGAGAGCTCAGACACAGGGGAGAGGTCTCCTCTCTCAAATCTACAAGTTCTGGGCCTGGGCTGGATTTCAGGACCACAGGGAGCGGCTCCATTTTGCATGAACTTTCCCCAGAGGGCACACCAGTTCCCTCCCTGCACCTGAGGCTCTGCTATGACCCCAAAGTCTCTGTATCAAAAAATCTCTGTGACAACAGTCAGTGAGAATTCCTCTGATGTTGAACTCATGTAAAACATTTCAGTACTAGAAACAGTTCAGAGATTTATCTTCCTACTTCCCCCAGAACAACTGTGAATATTGCCCAGCTTTCTTTCCTTATAACACCCACTTTGCCAACAACACAACGAGCATATTCTAATCCTCCCATCTGTTGGTTGAGGAGAGTGGGATATTTAGGATTTTAGCAGCTGTCTGTAAGGGCCAATGACAGCTGCCCAATGAATGGGCAATCAAAATTTGCATCCTTTGCCCCCACAGAGAAAGCACCCAGAGGCTATGATAGATGTCAAACTGGGTCTTACCCTGTGAACTCCCTGTTGCTCCCCAGGGCAGGTCCATTTCTTGGAGGATCAGCCATTCATATTAATCTGCAGAAAATTTTTTCAAGGGGCTGAATGGATCATCAGACAGATGATGTCTGAGGGTCTTGGGGTAGGGGTTGCAACCAGCTTCTTCCCAACCATGCTGTACATCTGACAGACAAGAGATACTCCTCTCTCCCCAGTCCTCCTCCCTGCTCTCATGACATTTCCAGTTGTGGTCCTCAGGCTACCTGGGGATTTCCATCCTAGAGAGGATAACCACAAATTCTGCTCTGAAGATGTGCACTTGCTAAAGCTTTGCAAACTTTCCAGGGGAGGCAAGAGATCTTTGCTGAGTGTTCTAGAGAGGGCCTTATGGGGACAAAGGGAGCTCTCTGTTGTGATGTTAGAAGCCCCTCAAGAGAATCCAAAATACCCCTTAAGGCCTGGTTCTGTGAAGGAGCTCATGGCCACTCTAGAACTGTTGTCCCATTTGCTGCATAAAAATTCCCATAAAATTAGAACCATAAAACAAGAACCCTTTTCTTTCACACTTTCTGCTAATAAAGAGTCTGCTGGTTTCTTAGCTGGACCCTCTGCTCAGTTTTCACAAGATTTTAGGCATGGTGCCAAGCAGGTTCCATTCTGAACCATATATGGTGTGCATTTTCCCCACAACCCTTCCACCTCTTTCCCCTTTTAGTCAGCACTTCATTTCTTAATTGTTACACAACAAGCCTTGAGAAATAGCTGTGAGCATGTGGCTGATAAAGTTTGCTAAGATTTCTTTCCCAGGAAACTCCAAGAATAATCTGCACTGTGAACTGCTTGACCATATTTGTGTCAATGGATCCCTTACATAGTTACTGTGAAAGTATAACTCCTGCCCTGCTGTGAAGCTCTGTGAATGTCTGTTTCTTAATTGTCTGTCCTGGGCACTGCAATTTTTAATCATTCTCCCATTTCACATGTCCTGCCCATCTGCATGTAGACATGGAGTGTAAAAGACCCTTCTTTCTTTGTGGCAAGTGCAGACTCTGGCCTCAGAAGTGCCACACTCTCTGCCTAGTACCATGGATGAAGATTTAGGCCACAGACAGGCCCAGACTCTCAAAGAGAGAGGATGTCCCCTCTGAACTATCAATGGTGATGGTGCACATAAGCCCCCTATTAAATGCCCTTTCTTGGCCAAGCTGGACTTGTCCAAGTCTTTCTTTAGTCTGATGTATCCCTCCCAATTTTGTGGGAAGCTGTCACTCTCATCTGAGAAGGGAAGGATTGGCTTGCAATCTATCCCAAGTTTTTGGCAGAACTCAACTCCTAGAATCTCTAAGATCAATGGCTGCTTCCAAGCAAGTGATGGAGGGAGATATCAAAGAGTGACACTGCCAGCCAGATGAGTTGTTATATAATATAACATTATCATGAGAATGACCACCCTTCACCTTTGCCATATTTATGGGTTAGATTCCCAGGCCCTGACCATATTCACATGTGTACTTGGGGAGGCTGGTTATATGACAGTGTGAGTACCTGGATGTGCAGATCACAGGGACAATTTAGGTTGTCTTCCTCTCTGTCCTTCTCCAGGAGTTGCATAAATGATGGTCCTTTACACAGTTGTGCTCTGCCTCATGACTAGCCAGCTGTTAGTTGAGCAGATTGAACAAGTCACCACCTCATCACTGTGTTACTCAACCTGAAGTGTCTGTTCTATTTTAGGATAAGGACTGTATATGGAGTGAATTCCAGAGAATACAAATGGAATTAAATAAAATACCTAGCTATATCATATTAATCTGCAGAAAATTTTTTCAAAAAGAAGTAATAAAGCAAAAAAACCAAAACAAAAAAAAACCCACTTCATTATCTATGGAAGAAATAGGATAAAATTACATCATGTGTTTCATTATAAATCATGGAAGCAAAGGGACAATGTGTGGAGATATTCAAAATGTTGAAAGTAATAAAACCAAAATACCAACGTGAACTCCATGTTAGAAATATTGATAGAAATTCTTCAGGGAAAAAGAAAACAGTTTAAATCAGAAACTTCCAAATCAAGCACTTAGACTTCCTGAAATCTTTCCACAGACCACTTAGGGGTCCATGGACCCCTGGTTAAGAACCCCTGGCCTAAATATTTTCCTAATTCTGAACCCCTTCAGGAGACAGATCTAAGCAGCATTCATTGGCTGCAGGCAGCTCAAGGTCTAACCCTGGAAACTCCTCGACTCTAACCACGGCTGTTGTTCTCTTGACATTCTGTGTTTTGCAGCACCCAAGCCTTCCTCATACTGAACACTCAGGTAAAATGTCTCTTCCATTGGGGAAGCAAAGTTACTGTGGGGAAAGGGACAAACTTATTCTACTCAAAGCTTTCTGTGCATGGATGAAAAATAATGAAATTGTTAACACCTATCAATATACTCCATTTACCAGTTCCTAATGAGAAAGACCTAATGAGAAACACAATGTTAATAAATGATGCAAGTGTGTAGAGCTGCCTAATTAAAGGTTTCGTAGCTGGCATGCATGATTCAATATGATCAAAAAATAAAATAAAGTCACATTTTCTTGTACAAAAATCAGTATATCATGTGGTGGCCCTGAAGACACACCTCCCATTCCTCCAACTACAGGGATGTAAAGCACCAATGGCCCAGCTGCTATTCTTTAAGAACATTCCCTTGTTTGTGTGAAAGGCAGGAGGCCCATGGGCTACCATGAGCTAAGGACCAAGTTTGGAAGCAACACTAGGGCAGACCAGGCCCTGACAGATGCAGGACATATTTGATGGGTGATTTTGGTTTAAGCACACCCCAATGGGCTTGCTTAACCATGGGTAAAGAAAATGAATTAGGACAAAAAGAAACAACCAGGGAAGAGGATGTGGCTCAATCCGTTGGGTGTCTGCTTCTCACATGGGAGGTCCTAGGCTTGATCCCTGGTGCCTCCTTAAAACAAAAGCAAACAACAAGCAAACAAATGAAAAACCAGCTCAGGGGAGCTGATGTCACTCAGTTGTTGGACACAGGCTTCCCCACATATGAGGTTCTGGGTTCATTCCTGGACTCAAATAAAATAAAGAAAAGAAACAAGCATACCACTGCTGAGTCTGACATGCACACTTTTTGAGAGGAAGATAATCAGATGTGGACTCCATTATGGTTTATAGGATACTGATCCTGCCATAGCCTCCCTCTTGGTTCTAACCTGAAACACAAATATTGCACTGATTGGGGAACCCTACTAAGGCCTATGCCTTATTCTGATTTGAAGGTATCTCACCAGGCTGCCACAAGCTTTCTATAACTCTGGTACTGGGTGACCACTGGCAGAGCCATTTCTGCTTCCATAAGGTCAGTCTTAGAATGGATACTTCTGTATAGCAATGTTCACCTTGAATTTTCTATGTGGGTAGTTTTGATTACTTATTCAATCTCTTCATTTGTTATAAATCCATTCAGATTATTACTTTGGGATTCAGTTTCATCCTTTTGCCCACTTCTGTGATTTTTTTTTTTACATTTCCATTAAATCTAATTTATTGGCACATGATTATTCAAAGTGTTCCTTTTAAGCATTGGTATTTCACTTATGTATACAGGAATGCCACCCTTTCATTAGTAATTCTAATAATCCTGGCAATTCTGGTAATTGTGCCATTTCAAATCTGCAGGTGAACATGGTTAATGACTTTTTAAATTTTTCAATTATTATTCTTTGCATCTCCATAATTTCCATCTTTCTCTTTATTGATATTAACTCTTTGTTGCAATGTTGCCAGTATATTTTCCTTTGCTTCTTTAATCACGCTATAAATTTGTTTTGTGGAAACATTTTTAATGGCTACTTTGAAACCTTCGTTTGTCAAATATGACATATGACCTTTCCCAAAAGCAGTTACTGTAGCATGTGATTTTTCCAGGATGTGTTTCATCTCTTCATGCATCTTTGTACTTAACATAATATCTCATTGGAAATGGGATTGTCTGGATAATATATTGTAGCAAATCCAGATTCTGTCAGCCTTTCTTATAGTGCTTGCTTTGCCTCCTTACTTGTTTACTGACTGGTTAGAATAATTCAGTGATGTGTTCTTGCACCACTGTGTCAAGTGACTGTTATTTTTCTTCAGGGAGGTGCAGATTTGGTGATGCCCACTGTCACCCTCACATGACAGCTGTACTGGTTGGTAGTCCTTTCTTCAAGCTTTACACATACTATACCTCATTGTTAAACACAACTAATTTTTGGCCAATTGCTCTACTTTTTACTACTAAAACTTAGGCCTAAAACATCTACAATCTAATCTAATTTTGGACACTTCTGATAATAAGGTATGAGGAAAGTGCTTGGTGTTCCTCTGTAACCCAAGAGGATGCTTCTTAGCTGTGTTTCCCCCCATTTCTCAATTGTAAACTATATGGACTTCAGTCTGGACTATGTCTTAGATCCAGTTTCTTCCCCCAGTTCACTTCACCACAATATTCACTGTTTGTGAGAAGTTTCTTAGTTTAAACTGATCCTAACTCTGTGCAAATGAACTCAGCCAAGATCTTGGGTCAGAATTTCAAAGCTGGGTGTAGGAAAATGCAAACTCAATCTGACAGACACCCTTACTCTAGAAATAGAGTATTTATTGAATGAGGGGAACAGATTGAGGTCCTCTAGATTTGCCATGCTTTGCTTGGAATCATGGTCTCATGAGCCAAGAAGGGGTTTTCTCAGGGAGCCATGCCCAAGATTGAACCTAAATTCCATGAGCAAAATCAGGGATCACTAGCTCTTAATCACACTTACTCTGGATTTACCCTCAGAAACACCTTCTAATCAGGATGAGACCTGTTGATGCTCTGCTCTTCCTAGGAAAAAAATCACATTTTATGTGTTTTATTTGTTTAAATTCTTTCACTCAACATAGTTATTGTAACTCATTATTTTATTGTCTATCTAGCATTTATTAATTTGAATTTTAAGTAGTATTATTTCAATATGTCCTTATGCCAACATTTATTTTTCTTTCAACCTGTTCACTGGTATCTTTGTTGTTTCCAATTTATACTATTATGTTTAATGTGCAACTCATTTTGGACATGTAAGTGATAAAAATCTTTCTCTGATTCTTACATGAACAACAAAAACAAGAGATATGGGAAAATCCAAGTTATCAAAATATATTCAACACATCACATAATTGAAGTCACAAAACAAAGAAATATTCTAAAATCTGTAGACAGAGAGGTGCTATAAAAAAGAAAGAGGACCCAAACCACAGTTTAGTTGGGAAAAGTATCACCAGATCACATATAAATTAATGAGACTAAACTAGCTATTGTTAATAAATTACTAAACTATGAGTGTGATAACATTGCTTGAGTAAATCAACCCATATCCATACTGTCTTCCAGCTTTTTCATCCAGGATTAGGGAGAATAAACCAAAAGGCTAAGCAGAACCAAACAAACAAATAATTATCTCACAGTGTTGCTTGGGGAGAGGGAAAGCAGAACTCATAGAAATGCGCACACAAGCACCTCCCTAGTTCCACTACAAATGACAACAATTAATCTTCATGGTTTGGAAAGCAAAGAGAACCCCTATCCTATGGACACTGGTGGGGTAAAATAGAAAGTACAGGAGGAGACAGAGTCCAGAACCACCTCCCCTCTCTCCATTGAGAAATGAAAGCCTTTACTGGAAGGTGAAGGCCTCAGAAATATGTAGCTGAAGACACTGTTGTAAAATAATGCATCATTGGAAGAAACTTCTGGGAAAATACACTCTTCCCTAGGGAGCGCATAGAAATATATGATAGGCCAAACATTTTCTCATGAGGCAGGACAGTGGCACTTGGATGGTTTTCCCACCACTGTCCACCCTGCTCATATCCTAGCCTCTCCTTCAGAAGCTTGGATTCAAAGAGGACAACAGGCAAGTTGCCAGGTCAGCCTCAGCTGATTGCCATATTCTGGAAGGGTGTCCCTGCCCCTGCCCTGGGTCCTATAGGTGCAATTAGGCATGCACAGCAGGGGACAGGAACCCTCATCCCTTATACACAAGACACACCAATGGGGACGCTGTTTCCCACACAGACATGCAGAGCAGGTTGAAGGCAACTTGAGGCAGGATCAGCTTCAGAGTTTGTCTTGGAATGTCAGGTCCAAACACATATCTGTGTAGTCTGCCTTCAGGAGCTTGTGGATGTGTGGGGAGGATTAGAGTGTGATATGTTCTTTCTGCTGACCTTACGTGCTTCACAAAACTATTACAGGGAGCTTAATATCATATTTATAGAAAAACATTTGATGATTTTAGGGGAAAGGATATGTGACAAATGATTGGTACAGGTGTGAAAATGGAAAGAAAGGTACTAATTAAATATAAGTGGTATCAGTAATGCTGTTTAGATTTTAAAAATGTTTCACTGTAAACCTGTTCTTTTTTGTTTATACACATATTAATATATATTGAAAGCCTGTGTGCATGTGATACAATGTTGGCATTTTATGTAATAGAAGTCTAATCTATAACTGTTTTATTGTAAGTGCAGGACCTGGACTTTGATGCCATATTAAAGGAAGAAAACAAAGTGAGGCACTTGGAAGCTGCTGTTAGAGAGTGCCAGGCCTTCCCACTCCCTCCTCCTCCCCTCTGAGGACATGGCACTCTATCAGTGGGATTATTTCTCTGGGAATTCACAGATATGTGAGGTAAATTGAGAGAAATAGCAGAAATGGAAATGCAAGTTTGTTTCATATCAGGCATAGTCATAAGACGGGGACAAATTACAACAAATTACATAAAATTGATGTAAATACATGTGCATATATGTATATAAACATATATTTAGTAACAAAAACTGTTCTGAGATTCAATATTGGGTACATCATAGCACTGCTTAGAAAAGATGCGATGGCTGTTCTCTGGGGGTTAAGTGTTGTGGCGTAAGAAGAGGAAACCTAGGCCAGGCCAGGAAATCCTGCCCAGCCCCTCTGCACCTGCACCTAAGGCAGGCTCTTACATGCCCCCTGGTGGTGCAGAGGGCTGCCTGCAGCCCAGCTGCTCCTGTGCTTTGCAGGGGAAGTTTGTGTCTGGGCTCACCCTGACTTCCCCTCACTGTGTCTCCTGCACAGTAATACATGGCTGTGTCTGCTAAGTTCAGGCTGCTCAGCTTTAAATAAACTTCCTTCTTGGAGGTGTCCCTGGTGATGCTGAGTCTGGACTGAAGAGTTGGGTTATAGTATGTGCTTCCAGCTTTAGCTATCTCACCTATCCACTCCAGCCCCTTTCCTGGAGCCTGGCGGATCCATTCCATATCATAGTCAGTTAAAGAGAATCCAGAGACAGTGCAGGTGAGCGACAGGGTCTGTGAGGGCTTCACCAGGCCAGGTCCTGACTCCTGCAGCTGCACCTGGGACAGGACACCTGGGGACAAAGAGAATGACATAGACAATGAGTCATGTGCTCAGATACATCATCCCTATTACCTTCATATCTGAATCCCAAGTCACTCACATTTAGGAGCTGCCACCAGAAAGAGGAAGCACCACAAGGCTTTCATGTTCTTCTGGATGAGGTCCATGATGCCCAGAAGTATTTTCCAGGCTGAGGAGGATTATGAATTTAATTGAATATGGGCTGTGGTTTCATGTGTTTTCCTTTATGGTGATTTGCATGGGTGGTAAATCTATATGCAAAATGAAAGAGGAGAAGGGTGGTCCTTGTCTTAAAGGCATCCTAGGAGTAGGATGCTGAGTGAGCCCTCATAAAAGCCAGTCATCTCCCTGGGGGTCTACCTCACCAAACCCATGTTTCTGTACTCTACTTCCAGGCAGGAAATATTGTTAATATGCTGGTCAGGGATTCAGATGTCAAAGATCAAGATGGCTTTGGGAATATGGTCATCATGCTGCTATTCCCAGCAATAATGTAAATTAATTTATGAGTGTGTGTATATGAATATATATGAAATACATTTGTGGAATATATAATATGTATATATTCACTGACAATGTTGACTTTAACAGATTCTGGTTGATTTTGAAGTTCCAATGGAAGGAAAGGTATTTTTGCCACCTACTCCACCTTGCAGATTTCATTTCACAGTAGTAATTTGACTACTTCATGGGTGTAATTTGACTAAGTGTCAGTAATGTTAGATATTTTCATTTCTGCTATTAGTGGTATCACCCATTGTGGGGGGCAGAAAGGACCTGTGTGTGCCCTCAATTCTGACCACCATGGTTGCCCAAGAAACACCTGCCCTGGCCCTGACATGTAACATCTGTACAGCTGGGGAAGTTCAACCCCACTATCCTTCAGTCTCCCCAACTGAGCATTGACTGAGATCCACTCATCTCTGAATATCTCTTTCTACATTATACCATGAAGAGAACTTGAAAGCAGCATTTTTCAACATAGCTATTCAGTAATATTTTTGTTGAATATTAAATAATAAAATATGATAGGCCATTCACCACTACACTCTTCCAAATGTTTAAGGCACAATTGAGGTGAAAAGAAATTGGTGAAAAGAAATTGGCCTGGGCACTACAGTTACCGGCAACTATGGCAGAACTTGGGAATTCAGAAGAAGATCATAAGGCAGATTCCAAGGTTAGAAATTTGTGTGTGAGTCTTTCAGAATGTCCATGCATAGAGGTGCTGTGAGGGGAGGTGCAGGGAGGAAAATGAAACCCACATGTGGAGTGAATTTTTTCCCTGTGAGGACACTGTGCTGAAGGTCAAAGTGAAGATTTCATGGGTAACATATTTCCACATCTCACTCTTTGGTTAATTCATTGTGAGGTTGGCATTTGGTTACATTACATCAGGTGGATGGACTTCTGTGAATATTGCTTGTTTCATCTAACTTTATAGCTTTTATTTACTAAAGGAAGTACCCAAATATAAGTGCATTTATGAAATTTCACTGAACCTCTATCATAAGCCTTGGAGTAGAGTCTAGACTAGGTTTACCTGATCCTTTCCATAAGATGAACTTGCAAGTCATAAGAAGACCCCAAGATGCTGAAAGAAAGTCCCTTATTCTCCCCCTTGCAAATCCCCTTGGTCTTGTCCCCCAGGATACATTGTCCTTTTGACCTTTGCACCTGACCCTTTTCTGGGCCTCTGGACTGAGTGGTCCTGACCTCCACTTGCCCCTAGTCAGGTCATCATGACTTCTGAGGAATTCAATTGTCCCAGAAAATATTACTATTTTCTCACTTAAACAACGTTCTATTTACTATCCTCCAGAATCCACTTAAATTAAAATTTAAATTGCAAATATATATATATAATCCTTTGTGAAAATTGTTTTATAATTATTTTTATTAGAAGAGTATCTCAGTACCATTGCTTACTTCCTTTCATAATAGAATATATGCTCTGGTCCTCTCTCCACATATAATAACCTACTCATGGAAGTGCTAAAATGGTACTAACTAAAATCAATGCTAAGAAAGATTCTGGCTTGGCCCTAATTCTGGCATGGGGATCCACTGCAAAGAAGACTACTGGAGAAAGATTTGGAAACACCAGTGTGGCCCACACTGACCATAATAACAGCCCTTGAAAATCCCTACTGCAGAAAAGTTATAGGAGTTGGTCATGCATTAAGTCTTTCCCTACAATGCCATGCTTTCACCTCTGGGTCTATGCCATAAGGTCGGTCACCTGACACTCAACACCAAAACCTTTCCCAGAAACCAGAGGAGAACTTAATCACAGTCCATAAAATTTTGTGAGTCAGTATATGTTCTGTCCTCACTACTCCCAGATGTGGACACATCTGTCTCTTCCTCACATGTTCTTCCTCTGGCATGATGTGGGAAAGAGCAATAAGGATCCTAATACATAAACACAGAAACCCCTGTTACCCTCTAATTTTCCTACAAGGTTGGCACCAAGAGGGATGACCCTGTCTCCTATCCCACATGAACTCAGTGAATTCCTATGCAGGTCTACCCACAGCCCCACCCAGTAGCTGTGACCTAATCCCACCCAGGCCCAGGATGCCCAATGTCCAGGGGCAGCTCTTAGTTGTCTGTTGGTATCTCCATTTGGGGTACATGGCCACAGCAGAGGGTTGAGGTTTGGCTTCACTGAGGACTCCCTTTATCCATGATCTTTGAACAGATATACATTCTCTTTTGGGATGAATCTTGTGGAACTCCAGGGCACCCTTGGGAGACCCCCTTGATGCCTGGGATATGGGCACTCCTGAGTCCTACCCAGTGTTTCAAGGCCATTCCTCATGGTTATAAGTCTCATCTGAGGTGGTGATTCCCAAGAAACAGATGTACCATGGCAAAGGTGTTCAGGTACTAGGCTGGCTCTCCTACAACTTGATACTTGTGGCCAAAGACACATCATCCCCACGTGGCTCAAGAGACTGCTTTGGCCCAGACATCTGCCAATGATGCACCTTGATGTGCAAGGAGCAGAGAAGTTTGATCATGCATATATCCCTTGAGGCTGTTGTTACCTCAGTTACCTGGAGGAGACTCCTCTTTCTATGGTCACTGATGACATGTGCTATGGGAATATCAAATGTTTTAAGAAGTTGGATGACCTCACCTCTGAAATCCAACCCCTTGAATATTCTTTCAAGTTTGATCATGTCAATTCTGAATAATGGCACACCCCAACACTATAGCATCTGCATAAAGACATGGACACATAAAGAATAGGGGCCCCATGTTCTCAACAGCAAACATCAGGGCAGCCCCAAGGACCTCCACTAAGTTCTTTGCTTCTCATGAAACCTTTATGCAAGTTCATCCTGAAAGTTCCAATTTGGTGTTTCATTTATACAACACTAATATAAATTTCATCAAATATATACTGACTCTGATTAGCATAGAGGATTCAATGTATCAGGGGCTTAGTATAATGTACTGTATTAATGGAATGATAGTATATAACCACAGGGATTCAAACCCTTTACACAGTTTTTTGATGACAGGAAGTCTATATTATCAGTTTCATATACAGAGAGTGCAAATAATTTTTAAGCCTCATACAGACTTATAGTGATTGAGAATAGATAGCATGAATATAACTTTCATGTAGAATCATACAGTCTAAGCAGAACATGTAAGTTGTGATGATCATCCACATCTTGGCAGATATTATTATCTGTGATTATAGTTTTTGGAACTGGAAAAATGTTTGGTCTGTATTTTGATACACCTACTTGTACTTGACAGAAAATGACCATTTGTATTCTGTATAGATAGTCTTTGATGACAGATGCATCCAACATCTGTAACTTATACATGTGCAATATGTAGACCAAGAATAAGCCTGGTGCATGTTCAATGTTAATAAAATAGTAATTAAATGTTAATAAAATGTTAGTAAAGGATCCTTTTGAAAATGGTGTAATGGGGGATTTGAACAACATGATTGTGGTTCCTTCCAGCGGTGTTATATCAGGGTATGTTGTACTAGTAACTGCCTAGGTCTGGGAGCTCTTCCAATACAGGAAGATGCACAACTTGCATGTACTCCCTGGCTGGGACACTCTGCAGACCTATTGTGAATATATGTGATCTCCCAGAGTACTGCACTGGGGATTTTGATATGTAGGATGGAAACTCATGCACTGAGGAGGGGAACCATAAAGGGGCAATTGCACTGTCTGCACCATACAATGCAAATAAAACTTTGGTAAAAATGCTATGAAGGAAGGGGGGGCAGAGGTGACTCAAATGGTTGGGCACCTGTCTCCCTTATGGAGGGACCTTGGTTTGATCACTGGGACCTCTGTGTAAAAGGGAAAAAAATGATATCAAGGCTAATGCACTTGTTATAAATATTAAAAGCAGCAGATAAGGACTTTGTAGTAGAATCTCCAGAAAATAATATTTTGAGGGTTTTGTTACAGCAGAGGCTATATGTGGAAGTATATGATGCTATATGAGGCTATATGTGCCAGTATCACACATATTCCTGATTGCAGGATGATGTTGCATTCCATAATATTTCATTTCAGAAGTCTAGTGTTTTGGTTTGGATGAACCCCGTTCAACAGGAAAAGATGATTTGGGGCAGATATGTAATTGTTGCTATGTGTTCTTGTGAAAATGCTTTTGGCGATTATGACTGTTTATCTGATAAGTGCAATTTTAGAGGAATTTGCAATGATGAAAGAAACCATCATTGCCATGCACACGGGGCATTTACATTATGTCTAAGCCCAGGCTTTGATGAAAGTATAAACAGTGGACCACTTCCAAGGGGAAGGCTGACAGTGACACAAAATCAAGATACAGTGGTATATTTGAGAGTGATCTTTGGTTGCATTTATGCCTAAGAGTTGCATTCCTCATTTTGCTGGCCACAAATGTATGATCTATTACAACTACTAAAGTCATAGAAATGGAAAGAATGTCAGTGAAAGAAAAGAAGAATAAAAATTAGAAGAAAGAACAAAAATTAGTGCAAAATCCCCATTCCAATAAGAAATAATGGTAATACCTAGAGGGAACCTCTGTGGAATAATAAACAGTAAAATAGATGGCAAACTTAAATAAAAATTTAAGAAGAATGTAAGAAATACAGGAATCCCACCACACATCATGGGTTGAGCTGGGGGTCATTGGCCATTCTGATCAATTCTCTTTGAGAGATACATGACTATCACACTGAAATAAAAATTAAAACATCACATGTGGGTTTTTGCAAGGTTTTAGAAGTCTAAACTGAACGTCTCCTGAGGATTCAGAAATTCAGGAAGTACAATGGCCAATGAGCCAGTTATCTCCCAGGTGGTGCCAGTGTTCTGGAAGGGCATCTTCACTCCTGGGCTGCATCCAGGAAGTGCACCTAGGCCCTCACATGCAGGAAAAGGGACTCTATTCCCAAAAAACTAGAAGCACCAAGGCGGTGCTGCATAGAGGCAGATGAAAGTGTCCTCTACTTTACAAATAAGTATCTGAAATGCACTGTATTCCACAAAAGGATGTCACATCAGTTCTGCCTGCTGAAGCCAGTAATTGTGCTCATAGGATTAAGTGTGTGAATTAATTCTTCCAATGGTCCTTCCAGTTTCATGGAAAATAATGTGTGGAACTTACATTTTATTTATATGAAATACTTCATAATTTTAGGGTAAAAGTATATGCAGATAAATGCTTCATTAATACATCCATGAAAATTAAAATGTAAAATAAAATAAATACACTAATTAATTGTAAATCATTTCAGGGATACTCTTTGGATGACTGAAAAATAAATATTATGAGTCTGTTTTTTAAGTTATAATTTATCTTTTATTAATGTAGGCATTGAAAACTGTTTCCTGTGTGTGACATAAATATAACATCCCATATACTGCCATCAGATTTTATAAGGGGTTTAAAAGAAGCACAGGGCTGTGGTCCTTGATGTAACAAAGCACATATAAAACAAAGTGAAGCCCCTAGACACTGCTCCTGAGGCCATGCCAGGGTTTCCTTCTTCATCCACCATCCACTTGAGGACACAAACTCAGCTGCATGGTGTAGAAGGATTATTTTTCATGAACACACTCAGGATATTAACATAAGTTTAGAATATTAACTTCACATGGTCAGCTGAAGCAAGATTTGTTTAAACATTCAGCCATTTCCAAAATAAGGGACAGAGAACACACAAAGTATAAGCTATACACACACACATAATAACATTTTTTTCTAAAATTGTATTAAGGGGATGTTGGCTTCATAGAAAGAGTTGGGTAGCATTCTTTCTTATTCAATTTTTTGGAAGAGCTTGAGAAAGATTTTATTAGTTCATCTTTGAATGTTGGTAAAATTCACCTTTGAAGCCATCTGGTCCTGGGAGTTTTTTCTTTTATACTTTTTTTTTTTTAACATACCCAGATTTCAAAAATGTTACACACAAAATATAGGGATCCTCATATGCCTCACTCCCCACACCTCTCACACCTTCCTGCAGAAACAACATCCTTCATTAGTGTGGCACATTCACTGAAATTGATAAATGCATCCTGGGGCATTGCCAGTGAGCACAGACCATAGTCCACATTGCAGTTTACTCTCTTCTACACAATTCTGCAGGCTATGGGAAGATATATAGTGTTCTATATCTGTAATTGCAATGCCATTCAGGACAATTCTCAAGTCCCAAAAAAGCCCCTGTATTATACCTGTCTTGCCCACAACTTCTGCCCAGAACCTCCAGTAGCCACTGGCTCCACATCAGTGTTGTACTTTCTTCCATTGCTAGGATCATAAGTTTATAGTAGAATACCAGTAAGTCCACTCCAGTCTGTAGTCCATTCCCCAATCCTCAGGATTCTGGGATGATGATGTCCACTCCACCTCTAATTGAGAGGGGAGATTTGATTCCATTCAGTCAATGGATGGGACTGTCTTGCTTGCAGTTGTAGGCTCTCTTGATTCCTTGAGATGGTGGTTGTCAAACCTCATCTCCTTGTTAGTTGTATTTGGTGAATCCAGTGAACTGGAGAGTAGGTGTTGCACCTCCACTGAGGCTTAGGACCCAGCTGGCACTTGGACAGCCCAAAAATTCAAGTCTCTTGGACCTATACCTACCAATTCCAGCATCAAGTATAGGTTCAAATAGAAGGGACAGATGAGCCATGTGTAGGGAAGTCATAACTGAGTCCAATTTTGTCACTCTCAGTAGCACAAACTCCAAAGTAGGGCCCACTGGCAAGGCACCAAACTCCAGAACTATCTGCCTTGACCATACGACCCAGGTGTCTCCAGAGCCCTCAGGAGCCCCACTATTTGGGGTTGTATCCACTTTGGCAGTCTATAAAATCCTGCTCAGATGTGCATAAGCATTATCTCTGGGATGATCTCCCAACCCATTTTGAAGTCTCTTAGCTATATAAACTCATTTATCTTTATGTTTCCCCCTATTTACTTGAGGTCTTTTTCCAGTGGCTTTGCTAGTTGGTGATTGGTTGTAATCCCTCGGTGCCAGGGAGGCTCATGCCTGGGAGACATGTCCCCTGGGAAGGAAATGCATTTATATGATGAGTTTGGCTTAGAGAGAGGCCACATTTGAGCAACAAGGAGGCTCTCAGTAGGCAAATCTTAGGCACCCCGCAACACTAGGTTGTCTCAATATCAAGAGCAAAGTCTCACAAGCTTAGTCCTTAATATGAAGGGCCCATCAATGGACAATTCTCCTTTGTCAATCATTGCCTCTGCACTTGAGGAACAGTTACTGCACCATTAGAGAATGTGACAGAGCTCTCCAGAATTAGAATTCAATATTCTCTGTTATTGTGTGACTCTCCACCTTCTGTGACAATGTCCTGTGAACATTTGAACACAATTATATACCTTATATGTATGTCCAGGTGAACTTCCTCCCATGTATCTCCCTTCAATTACACTCACAACAATGACCCTCCCCTGTCCCAGTTGTAATCCTTCTGTGCTCTAAAGCTTCTTCAAAAATGAAGCCAATAAAATAGCCAAACACAATTAATATGAAAATGAAACAATAATGATAGGTTAAATATGAGAAATAAAATATGCAAAAATTTAAAGAAAACTATAAATAAAATAAGATATAAAAATTGGGATAGTAAAAAATAATTAAAAATATTAAAAAAAAATTTTTTGACATTTTGCCTTTCATCACTATAATATCTGTTGTCCTGTATGTACAGTGACATTTTCTTCTATTTATTCCCTAGTGCCTTACTTTTTTTCCTTTTGTTTTCAAAGATGTTTAGATCACAGTAAAGTCACATCCAGAATACAGGGGACTCCCATATACCTAACATCCTCACCCTTTTCCCCCTTCCCATATTAATATCTTTTTATATGTGGATGGTACATTTGTTACAACTGATATACATATAGTGAAACATAGATACTAACCATGGTCAATGATTTACATCATGGTTTACATTTTAGACCATACACTTTCATAAATTTTGATGATATTTAACATGGCCTATGTCCATCATTGCAAGATTGTGCAGAACATTTCATTGCCCCTAAATATCCCTGTTCCATCTATTCTATCCTCCCACCCCCTCCTCTTGGGGGACACAGCGACCACCCAACTTCACTCCCTGGATGACAAGATTCATAGTTACTTGCAACAACACTGAGGTCTTGACAAACTGGTTTGTCCTCCCCTATTAGGAACCACCCATGTTCTTCAGAGACTCCTATCCCTCTGAGACCATATTGGTCATCCCCAGGATGGTAGTCCCCTCTTTCTGCTCATTGTGTGAGTCTCCACTCACTGATGCAACACATTATGACAAAATGATCACTCACACACTCCCTAGAACCTGCCCCAGGCATACCCTCTCCTGAATGCCCCCACCCCACACCCTAAACCAATAACCTTTCTTTGTCATATTGGCATAAGAGTGTCTGGGGAGGTTTTTGATGACTGTTTCAATCTCTTAACTTGTGATTCAATTGTTGAGGTCTATTTCTTCTTAAGTCAGTGTAGGTCTTTCCTGTGTTTCTAGGATTTTGTTCATCTTATCTACATTTTCTACTTTTTTGGCATACAGTTGTTCATAGTATCTTTTTATGATCTCTCTTATTTGTACAGGGTCAGGGGTAATGTTCCCCATCTCAGTTCTTATTTTATTTAATAGTGTCTTCTCTCCTTTTTTCCTGGTCAGTCTGGCTAAGGGCTTGTCAATCTTGTTCTTTTCAAAGAACCAACTTCTGGTTTTATTGATTCTCTCTGTTGTTTTTTGTTCTTGATTTCATTTATTTCTGTTCTGCTCTTTACTATTTCTTTCCTTCAGCTTGGTTTGGGATTGGTTTGCTGCTCTTTTTCTAGTTCTTCCAAGTGTGCAGTTAGATCTTTTTAGCTCTTTCTTCTTTTTTAATATAAGCATTGAGGGCAATAAATTTCCCTCTCAGCACTGACTTTGTGGTGTCCCTTAGGTTTTGATATGTTTTGTTCTCATTTTCATTATTCTTAAGATATTTGCTTGAGGCCTTGGCTGTTAATGTCAGAATAGATTTTGGTGAAAGCTTTACATGATGTAACTGATAATAATTCTGAAGTAAAGACAGCTTTAGCTTGAGGTTTTATGTATATCAGTGCTGATTTCTACCTGGAGATACCCATATCTCTCTTTGTATATCAAGCATACTAGCTTAAATTGATATAGTGAGTAATTAGTTTTGGAGCCCTCTTTGACTAGGGAACTTTCAATACCTGGGGTGTCAGCAGAGAACAAGTCTGTTTGCTTTTAGAAGGTCACAGTTGTCTGGAAAGAGTAATTTAGGGCAGCATGAAAATATAGGTGCTTGGAAGTGTGATATGACTCTTATCCTGGAAAAATCATAGAGATTAGCAGGTGAAGTGTGATATGATTGTCCTGATGAAACAAGTGACTGAACTTTGAGCAAAGTGACCCAAGGTGAGGAAGATACTTGTCCCCAGACATGCAAGTGGTACAATAAACCTAATGGAGAGACATTATAAGTAGATCCACAGTCAAGGTGCCTTGCAGTGCTGTGGTGGGTTACCCAGCTCAATGTACATTTTACATTACAGTGTATTCATGTATTAAAATATCCATGATATTAAAGGGAAAAATGAATTTAATTTTAAGGAAAACCATAAAATTAGAGGAAGCATTTCACCCTCCATTAAAAATAAGTAAGATTGAAAGGAATACATATTTTTAGCTATGGCTGTCTTGGAGGAGTTTAGAGACGTCAAGTTGGTTAATAAATTTAAGTCTATTGAGTCATATTGATTTTTCTGCTATTTTTCCATTGAATACAGAGAGAAAATTGTTGACATGTTTAACTCTAATTGCACATTTGAATAATTCATGTAGCACTGTAAGCTGATATCTTTCTGTACATCGAAGCACCATTAGTTGGTTAATACACATTTAATACTGTTAAGTCTTTTTGTTGAACTGTAAGATCAGGAGCAGAGAGGTATATTTTCCCCATTGTAATAGATGGGAAATAGGGAGATAATTATGTCTCCACAAAAAGACACACCATCATTGTGGAGTCTCCAGGACTTTGTCACCTTTCATCCCAGTAATGAAATTTAGATGAGGTTTGGATTTTGAGTAGATGATGTGATTAGTAGATATTCTTGGTATGTTGAGATAAGGTGAATTTATATTGCATGTGTTGAGGGATTTCATAAAAGTTTCACTGAAGAAGACTTTTTGCATGAGTGATCCACTGTAATTTTCAGCTGTCATTTGCCAGCACATATAAAGGAGTCAGCATGGAGGTTATTTTAATTTTCCCGAGACAGGGACAAGAATGTTTGTAGCTCTGCAGGTGTGAAGGGGTTGAGATTGTTGTGAACCAAATGTCTTACTTTCCATCATGGACTCTAGTAGTACGGTGAGACAGCAGGTTGGGAATCAGCATGTATTGACATACAAATTTGTTATGGCTGCTGTAACAAATAGCCACAGTTGTATAAAATACACATTTATTCTCTTAATTTTCTGACACTCAGAATTCTAAAGTTGTTTCACTGTGGCAAAACCAAGTGTTCCACAGGGGGTCTTGCTCTCTCTGGAGACTCCAAGGAAATATCTCTTTTTCTGTCCTTGCCTATTTACAGATGTTCATTCCTTGCATTCCTTAGCTCATGTTCTTTTTCTCCATTTTCACACCCAACAATTTAGGATATTGCATCTGTCATCAAATTATTACCATAAGCATGGCTATTTCCAATAGGAGGGCCCACCAGATTCATTGCCACAAAGGAGAAGCATGTCCTCAGTGAGAAGGTGATTTATTGCAAGTGCACATGCAAGTTACTTGGGAAATGTTCCCCAAACCAGTTCAAAGTGAGAATGGGAGCTAGCATTTTTAAATGCAAAGAAAAAGGATGTGTGTGCAATTTCTCAGTCCTGGGTTATCTCAAGCATGGGAAATGTTTTTTCTTTAATCTCTCAGGAAAGTTATATATTCACTGGGTCATAAGGTGCCCTGACACTATTCTGTCTTGTTTTGCTTTGAGATGTTTCCTTATTACTGTAAGCAAAACAAGAAGGTCTGGTTAATATCCATTGGGAACTAAGTACAAAAGTTATACTTCAAAAATTAGATTAATGGAAAACCATCTCAGTTATATCTGGGAATATCCAGAGCTGTGCAGGTGAAGAAATTTTTAATAAGCACATTTTACCACTATCAAACTTGATTTTTTTCTGCAATAGTGTCTTGCTCTGATCCCTGCTCATAAGGGATATTATGATTACATTAATGACACATCTTGATAATCTGGGATAATCTCCTAATGTCAAGATCCTTAAATTAATCACATCCTCCAGGTCCCTTTTGAAATGTGCATTTCACATACAAAATACATTCAACTCATCTCAACATTCTCATAATTCTCACTTCATAATAATATCAAATGAACTCCAAAGACTTATCTAAATATTATCTACACAAATGTTGCCAATCACATCATCTAAATCATCTTATGTTTAGGTGACATTCTCGGGATGGTCTATCATGAAATGAAATATCTTTCCATATGCACACTTCAGAAATTAGAAAGCAAGTTTTCTGCAACCAAAATACAATGGTGGCCCAGTGGCCATTCCAGTTCAGAGAAGTTGTCAGTACACAGAGACAGATAACCCACTTTAACAGGGAAACACCTATCTTCCCCTTCTCTCCTCTCACAGGAACACATTGTTTCATGAGCTCACAATATTTTCATCCTAACATCCTATTTTTAACAAGCTGAGAAGTAACTGGGCAGCACATACTGTACAGTGTGGGTTCCCATAGAACTCATGATGTGGGTTTACTTCCAGATTCAGCCCTTGGGACCTGCATGATCTTGAATCATTTGTTTGACCTCTCCCAGGTGGATTCACACTGTAATGTCCATGTCATTGTCACCACTTGGCTATAAAGGGAACAGTATTGGATAATGAAGCTCCCAGCAGAATTTGCAGAGTTTGTTTCTGTGAGGGTAAATCATCATTTCTAACTGTGAAGAAAGTTTTTGCTTTTATTTTCCTACTCCCAGTGCTTATCTGAGCAGCTTCTCTCTGTATCTGGATCTTCCCTGAACTATGAGATTTAGAGATCTTGAGGGCTCTCCCAGCACCTCTTCCACCTGCAGGATTCCCATTGCTCATATTGCACATGGTTCTTCAGTAATACATCCTTGTAGACATTAGGGCTCATATGTTTAGTTAAATTAATTCAACTATCCATGAAAACCATAGGGAAGAGGAAACACATTAAAAGGAATGTGTACAGTACACTTATTAACAACAGATGTGTGGCTGTTCATTATTACATAACATGCCTGAAACTCACAACCTCAGACTTTGCAATATACAGGAATACTAAAGTCACAGTTGAAACTCAATGAGGAGAGGCCTGAATCTATCAATGTTTCTGAAAACTCTATGATGACTCCTCCCAGATATTTTAGAATAGGCTCTTGTCTATTATATTTTGATTTTCATGTCTGCATCTCCCTAATACAATCCAGAATGACCTACAATCCCTCCTTGGAAACCCTCCACCTGATGAACATCATGGGATTCCTGGAGCTCACTCAATGGAAGGGATATCAGGTCCCTTCAGTACAGGAATGGAGGAGGCTGGACACTGACCACAGGCCTCTCCTGTACTGTCTCTTGCTGTCTTACCTAATACCTGTCCAGGTGTCATCCTGCATAGCTGCTATCTCCTAGGTCTGGGTCCACCTTAGAGACACAGGTCTCCCCAGGGGACTGCATAGGTGCAGCTTTCCGTCAGATCCAGCTCCAGGAAACAAGTGAGGCAAGACAGCCTGAGCCCTCCTGAGGCAGAGGCCAGCCTATCAGGAAGGAAAAAAGGGTTCAGATGCACCATATCCCACATTGATTTTTCCTCATTTCTCTCAATAGAGTTCAGCATCTTCACCACAGGTGACAATTCAGGAAGAAGTTCCAGGTTTCATGACAACAGATGAGGCTCTGATTCCATGATGCATCTTTCACCAGGGGGAAGTGGGTGGTTTTCCAAGTCCATCAGGGTAGCTGACATCTCAGCTCAGCCTGCTATGCTTTTGGATCAGGTACAGCCTCAACCAGCCCTGCCCATGATGAAGAAAACAAGCTGAGGCACCTGGCTGTTGCACCCAGGGGGACCATATAAGGCTCTCTCCTCTTTCTGCTCCCTTTCACTAAGGTCACAGGGCTCTATATGGTCATGGGGAGCTAAGCCCAGGAACCAATTATACTGAATAGCCTGGAAGAAGAAGGATATGCTTACATTCTGGGAAATGAAAGTGTGTCTTAAATTTTCAATTCAGATAAAATCATTCTACCCTAAAATTTTCTGTCCCCAATTTGAGTAAACAATCTTTCAAATTCAATTATTATTATTATTTTAACATTATTAATATATGTTGTCTAGGCACAGACAGCAAAGAGAATTAAATCCTGAGAATTAACTGCACACTGTCAGAATGTTAGCTGAATGAAAGTTTTTTCATAGTTTAGTCTAATACAGAAGAATGAAGCGAAGAAAACTATTTTATATACATGTGCATAAAATATCATATATATTATTGCAAATATAATTTCTGAGTTTGAAACTTGGAAACATAAATAACATTACTTAGAACAGATGTAGTGGAGAATCCCTAGGGATATAATGCTTTTAAGTAAGAAGGTTAAACCCTATTACAAGAAGCTGTGGTTTCTGCATATCTTCCTTGAAACTGAGTCTGCTGTGGATGGGCCATGAGTGCCCCCTGCAGCTCAGCCCCCTCTTGCCTGGAGAGGTTTGTGTCTGAGTTCACAGTGACTTTCATTCACTGTGTGTTTCTTGCACAGTAATACACATCTGTGTCCTCAGCAGTTATGGAGCTCAGCTGCACAGAAAACTTTTTCTTGGGTGTGTCTTTTGAGGTGGAGAATCAGTTTTGAGGGATCGATTGTAGTTAGTGCTACCACCAGAGCATATTATTGACAACCACTGCAGCCCCTTTCCTGGGGACTGATGAATGCAATGCCAGCAGTAATTACTTGTGATGGAGGCCCCAGAGACAAAGCAGGTAAGGGACAAGGTCTGGGAGGGCATCACCAGTCCTGGGCCTGACTCCTGCAGGTGCACCTGGGACAGGACACCTGAGGACAAGGAGACCAGTGAGTCCTGTGCTCAGAGGCAGCATCTCCTTTATGTTCATGGCTGAATCTTGAGACACTCACATCTGGGAGTTGCCACCAGAAAAATAAAGAACAACAAGGATTTCATGTTCCTTTATATGAGGCCCATGACCTGCAGACAATATTTTCCTGTTTGAGGAGGATCCTGAATTTAAGTCCACATGTGCTGTGCTTTCTTCAGTTGACCAAAGCAACAAGTTGCATGTGGGAGGAACTTTTGTATATAAAGTTCAAAGGGGCCAGGGGAGTTCACTGCCTTTGGGGCTCATCTGGAAGGAGGATGCAGGTTGATCTCAAGTAGAACACACTCCACTGCTGGGTCCCACTTTACTAAGTAAGGGGATTTCATTACCCAGGCCATGAAAACTTCCTGAAGGAGCTGGTTAGGGAGGTGGATGCAGACAAGAAACAAAGATGTCTTTGGAAATATTGCCAGTCTGCCTCAACTCTAATGGATATAAATATTTATCAAATTCCCAACACAAATACATGGCCTATATTCTGCTTAATAAATCTTCTGAATGATATATAGCCTATGTTAGCTGATTTTTCAGGATTTTCTAAAGTTCTGAAGCAGCAGGTAAATTTAAGTAACACACTGAATTCAGGCAAACTGTATCCAATACAATATATGCCACAATTATGAATCACTTTATTGGACTAACTTAATGTGTCAGCTCATTTTTATTTTCACTGCAAAATGTAGAGAGCTTGAACTAAGAATGGAAGGTGAACATCCAGAAAGCTGAATCCAGGTGTTTGAGGTTAATGGAGGGTGATTAGTAAAGACATTGTGAAAAATGAAGCATGAATTGTAAAGAGAAATGCAGCAATTATCAGGTGATTAGAGTGTCTCACAAAATTAGGACCAATTAAAAAATAAACCACCCATGTCCTCCAGCTCCTCACTATTAAGGCATCTATAAGACCTAGAAACTCCTATTACAGGTGCTTCTCATTGACTTTTTCAGTTAGACAAATGCTCCCAAAGGAAGAGAATATTATAAGACACATCAACAGTCATGGTTAAATTCTTATTTTAGAGTGTGTTTTCAAAAAGGAAAACCTAGAACCTGCCAGGAAGCAGCTCCATGGCTGCCCCTGCACCTGCCCTAGGGCTGGGCACTGTGTTCAGTGGGTCCTGAGAACCCCCTGCAGCCCAGCCCCTGCCCTGCATGGAGGTTCATGTGCTCACAGGGCATTTCTCTCACAACTTCTCTGCCCAGTGTTACCTGGCTGTGCCCTCAGATACAGACTGCTCTTTTGAGATGCCACATGCTGGCGATATCATTGACTGATATAGTGAATTTCCTTAGCAACCCAGTGCTCTCTTCAGTAAGATCAAACACAAATTTTATGGAACTCTGAGGGCCGCATTCCAAGGAGTCTGCCAGATTATCAGACAGAGTCACAGGCACGGTGAATCCAGAGATTCTCAGAGACTTTCAGGGAAACTCTTATCTTTTCTGGGATCCTTGAGTTGAAGATCACATCAGACAACACCTGCACAGACAAAACCATGGAGCTCAAACTTGCACTCACATCTACTATAACCACAACACACATAACCATGCACACATACACACACATGCACATATATGCATATACCACACATTCACATGCACACATATAAACACCAATAACACACATATACACACATGCTTACTATTCCTATAATACACCCACACACACTAACAAGCATAATGTCAGGCATGGGCACAAATATGTGCACACTCACACATACACATGCATACCTCCACACATACACACACATGACTACACACACATACACATGTCTGATTTTTGAGCAATGGCCCCAATGTGTCTGTCTCCCTGTGTCCAGCACATGGGTTCTTTCTCCACGCTGAACCTAGGTCTGTGAATATGTCTTCCTTTGGAAAAAAGGACCAGAGCAAACCTGAGCTATCTGAGACTTGGGAACTGTGTGTAAGTTAGGTTTACCTTTCCCTGAGTTGGCTGGGAGCCCTACAGATGCCCCATGAGAGGAGCCAGGCCTGCCCACCAGGGGTCAGGGGCACATGGCTGATCCCTGCACAGTCAGGGTAGCCAACACTCACCCTCACTGGATGTGGGGGAGGACACTCTGGGCATATAGCTTATGATCAGACATAGACCTACATAGTGAGTCATGTTCTCAGTAGACCCTCAACCCCATGGGCTGAGTCAAGTAGAACCCTGGGAAGGGCACCCCTCCCAGGTGCTGGCCAAGGAACAGGGGCCCCAGAACAATGAGCTTCATAGTAGGTCACAATCCCTGTAGGTCAGTGTCTGTCACAGGCCTCCTGGTCCTTCCCTCCTGGATGATGTTTTCTCTTGGGAAATGGTGCCCCTGTCCTGCCACTGCAATTTGATCCAGAGATAAGAAGACTCAACTATTTAGTTCATAGGTTTCCAGAATAGAAGGATGTCAATAAAATTTAAAAATAATTACTGTAAGAAATAAATAATCAGCTTTAAGTGAATTTAAATCCAGGTCACAAACCAGGAAAATGTAATTGTGAATCTCATTTTTTTAATAGAATTTCTATCCAAAATAAAGTGTAATTTTCCCATAATTTAACTAAATTTTAAAATGATGTAAAAATATTGAATGCAGTTTCAGGAAGGAATATTTATGAATGCCTACTAATCTCATGAAGAGAGACTGAGCATTTGTATACATGAGGAAAGGTAAATTGTATTCACAGCAGATTACCACTTCAAACTTATTAGATGTCTATAACAACCTATAAAAAATGATTTAAAGTGATAAAAATTGTGAAGAATAAATGATGATAATGAAAATACACTGAAATTGTTTTGTTAAGGGGGTAACTAAAGCAGGTTATAGATGTAGATATTATACCTGAATTACTAATAAATAATTGAATTATTAAATAATAAATTATTAATGAAATTATTATTTAATAATACAATTATTTCATCATGAAGAAATTATGATAATAATAAAAAGGCATATTATCAATCAAAGCATATTCCAGCTTTAATAGCACCAAAGTATGTATATAAATATCGAAAGGGGAAATTTTGGGTCATGCATGTTATGGGAATGAAAATTAGATGATATAAACATGGGACTATATAATACAATGAGACCTATTGTGGATGATAGACTGGAGTTAATAGTAAAAGTATGAGACTGTTCTTTCATGAATTATGACAAATGTATGACACTAATACAAGGTGTTAATAATAGGTTGGTATAGTAGAAAAAAATACCTAATGTAAAGTAGGGACTATAATTAATAGTGCTATTTTAAAATTATTTCATCAATCATAACAAAAGGCACAACACTGGTCCAAAGTGGAACAATAATGGCTTTATTGGAACATTGTACTTTTTGCATGACTTATCTGTAAATCCACAACTTCTCTAATTAAAAAAAAACACTTAATTATAATTTTTGCAAAACATTATGCTAAGTTGGAAAAAGATACAATGTACTAGATATTTTGATTGTTTTATGTAAAATGCAAAAATAAATCTATAAAGATAGAATATATTAAAATACAAATATATTAGTGGTTATGTAGAGATGGGGAAGGATAGAGAGATTCATCTATGACTGCTGAGGGGTATTGGATTTTTCATTTTGGAGTAATGAAATTGTTCTAAAATTGATTGTGGTGATGAAAATGTAACTCAGTGAATACCCTAAAAACCATAGAACACTTTGGTTGGATTGTATCATATGTGAAAATGTCTCAATAAAACTGGTTTAAAAATGAGCAGAGGAAGCAAAACGGAATATAACAAAAAAACAATCAAAAATCATGTTCTACCTAAAGAAGCCAGTAAAAGAAAGGAGAGCAAATAAAAAAAAGTAGAGGAAAGCAATGAATAGGAGATTTCAAAAGTACTGAGCTCATGTTGTCACTTTGTCCCATAATAGCCCTGGATGTGGTCAACCCAAGGTATCTCTCTGCTCCCTCCACTTCCTGAGCATTGTGGGAAGTGGAGATGAATGTCCCTAGGTCTGTGTAAAGTCTTCCCAAGAACAGATCAACTCCATGGCAATCTGGAACAGATCACCTGGAATGACCCCTCAGTTGGAGGGATCATTGCTGAGACATTCACTGAGAGGATGTAAGTTTTTTCTCAATGAGGATTTCCAACATCCCTCTACAATGGGTAGGAAGGATGGTCGTGATTCAGAATAAAGCCTCCATCACAGGGTGACAGAGTCAGTCCTCTAGATTTTGGGAAACTTTACTACCACTATCTCATTCAGTTATTCATCTACAAAAAGGATATACTTATCCTAACTGCCTCACAGAGTTATCATGAGGGAATTTTGTCAAAAGTTGTCTCCATTTTCAATACTTTCCATAATATTTTAACAGTCTCTGAAACTTGAACAAAATCTTGAAGATTGTATCACATAGTAAATGATTTAATGAATGACTGAATGAATGATTTGTCTTACTGAAGGAGATGAAGGAAATATGAAGCTCCTGAGTTATGGTAGAGGGCAGATGACAGGGATTAACTGGATACAAATCTGAAATTCCTTTATGATGAGTGAATGGCATAGACATCAGTGTGGGTAAAAGGAAGGGAGAAGGATTTCCTGAAAACAGTAGAATCTCACTGAGCCTTCACTATGAACCAGGTCCTGGGGGACATTCATTTGTGGAAGACACTTCCCTGTCCTCAGGGTATGATGGGAGAAGTGGGGATACAGACACAGATTTCTGCTACATCATTCATTCCAATTTACAGATTGTATTAGTCAGCCAAATGAGTGCTGGTGCAAAATACCAGCAAATCAGTTGGTCTTCATAAATGGTATTTATTTGGGTTAGAAATCCACATTTACCAGGCCATAAAGCATTAGTTTCTTCCTTCACCAAAGTCCATTGCCATGTGTTGTAGCAAGACAGCAGTTATGTTTGCCAGGGTTCAGGCTTCTTGGGTTCCTCTCTTCCCGGGGCTGCATTTCTCTCCAGGCTTAGCTCCTCTGTTTCCTCCACAAGGTCAGCTGTAGACTATGAGGCTATCTAGGCTTTGCTTTCCTCCACAAGGCCAGCTGTGAACCCTGAGACTAATGGCTCATCTCTATCCCAGGGCCTTCCCTCCTTCACCAGAACTCCAACATCAAAACTGCTCCAACACTGTCCTTTGCCATGTCTTTTATCTTCAATTCCCCCACCCACCAAGAGGTGGGGCTCAATGCCCTACTGAAGTGACCCAGTCAATGCCTTAATCATAACTTAATCATGCACAGATTAACAGATCAATTTACAAGCATGATTCAATATCTATTTTTGGAATTCATAATTACATCAAACTGCCAAACTGCTACACAGGTATAATCAAGAGATAAAATAAACTTTATAAAAGTGTCTGTGGTAGATTGATTATTGTACACCAGCAAAGACATCTGCTGGATTTTAATCCAGATTCCTCTGGGTGTGTGTTTTCTAGTTAGGACCCTTTGAAGATGTACTATCCTTTATGCCCTGGACTCATTTGAAAATAGGATCTTCTAAGATTCTATTCAGGCATAGACAAAATGAACGATGACAGTTCTTGATTGACAGGACTGGAGCCTAATAAAGAGAGGAAATTTAGTCAAAGCAAGAGGAATAAGTAGCTGGAAGCCAGCATATAATGGGAGAGCTGATACAAGAAGAGAGAGAATGCCATGTGACTGGGAGGCAGCGATGCAAGGCAAGAGCCCCAAAGGAGAGTGGCAAGACAGAAGGGGGATGATACAGACATCAGGAAGAAAGTATGGTATTGCTGATGAATTGATTTTGGATGTCTAGCCTCTGAAGCGGTTATCAAATAAAGTCCTCTAGTTAAGCTCATCAGCATGTGAGATTTGTTATAGTAGTCTGGAAAACAGTGACAATTTTGATACCAGGAAGAAGGGTACTGTTATTCCATATACCTAAAAATATGGAAGAGGCCTGAATTGGTAAATGGATGGAGGCTGGAAGTACTTGGAAGTTCTTTGTAGAAAATGCTTATTGTTTTGAATAGAATGCTGGTAAAGATATGGATATCAATGTCATTTCTGTTGAGGGTACAGAAAGAAGTGAGAAAAGAAAAGAAAGCTGCTGCCATCATAATGAATATATTATTGGACATGTCCAAAGGTTGGTAAATATATGAATGCTAAAGGTAATTCCAGACATAGCTTTGAAGGATTGTTGAATGTGATAGTTGCAATTGGAAGACAGGTGATTGGTGTTATAGAGGCAGGGAACTTAGTGGAAATGTGTTGTTATATCCAATGGAAGGCAAAACTTGTAAAAGGTGAACATGGGAATTTAGCAGAGGAGATTTCCAAGCAAAGCTTGGAATGTGCACCCTAGTTTCTTCTTGTATCTTTTAGTACAATGTGAACAGAATAAGATAAACAGGATTGATGTCTCAAGCACAGAAACCGTTGGAAAATTTTGACATTATACAGATAGTCTGCTTTAAGACCAGGGTCAGAGATGGGTCTTTTGCTGCCCCCATTTGCTCCCCCAAGGTGATTTGCAAGAGAATAGGGCTCCATTTTAGGGTTTAGCTAAACTTCCCTAATTTAAGGAGATTAGTCATAGAACTTATATATCCAGTCATCCTTTTCAGAGCAAGTTAGGATTCAAAATATATTTGTCCAAAAATAGCTGTGGAAAATAATTTTGTCTAATGACTTATATCTCCACAAACTCCATGTTAAATCAACAAGTTTTTGAGAATTTTGTAAGAGCAGAAGTATTGCCAGTCTGGATAGAGGTAGGCAGAGATGGAAAGGACAGAACTGTGTCAACAGAAGTAAGAACTGAAGATATATTCTTGGGAAAAGAAAGGAGCTTGCAAGAGGTGGGGAGAGTGAATACAATACTTCTTTGTTGGAGAGGGATGGACCCAACACCCAGGATTCATGGAGAGCATGGCCACTGTCATAAGCCTTGGGAAATGTGGGCTTCCACTCCAGCAGACCAGGAGGATAAATAATAAATCCACAGACTTTGAAATGAAATGGAAATTTCACTGATGAGTTTCAGAGTTGGCTGGGACATGTAACCATGATTTGCCTTCCAATTTCTGCCTTTTAGAATGGCAATATTTATCCTTTGCTTGTCCCACCATTATATTTTATAAATGAATAGTTAGTATTTCCAGCTGCCACAGGTCAACAGATGAAGAGGAATTTTCTCTAGATTGGACCAAAATCCTGAATTATATTGTTGAGATCTGTTAGTTACTGAAATGATTTGAGGCTTTTAGAAAATAAGTACAGGGCAAATACAGTTTGCATGTGGGAAGAACGTGTCCAAAGCATCCATAATTTGGTAGATTCAGCCGAGTTCCCGACCAAAGTCACCCATTAATCTTCATTTTTGTTCTTGTGTATATGAACCCATTTGCTAATGGGAACATTTGAAGATGTATTATCAGTTATGGTGTGAACTCATTTGAGAATAGGTCCTCTTAAATACTATTTGTGAGTAAATAGAATGAGGGTAGAATTAATATGTATGAATGAAGAAAATATTAAGAGCAGGAATTTGAACTCAATGAGAGGTGTGAGAAATTGGAAGTCTGTGGAAAATTGATGGATTGTGATGTAGCAAGAGGCAGAGATACAAATCAATGATCCCCAAGGATTGCAGTAAGTCAGCAACACAATGCTGGCAGTCTTGGGAGGAAAGAATACTCTTATTTGTGCCTTAATTTTGGATTTCTAGCCTCTGAAATATGTGTGCTAATACATTGCTGTTCTTAAGACAACTAATGTGTGGCATTTGTAATAACATCATGGCAATCTAAGACAGAATCTCCATGAAATCTTAGGAGAATTTCCAGAGCTTGCATGAAGGACAAACAGGGAGGGTTCACCCTAACTTTGGAACTATTGTCTTGCATAAATTACCAATGGTCATAGCACTCATTTACTTGAAATATTCCATAGTAGCATTAATGCTCTGAACAAATGACTAATAACTTCACATTACATTATTTATGGCATCACAAATTTGCTTGAAAAAATGAGACCCATAGAGAGTACCTAGTTAAAATATTTAACACACTCCAATGCATACTAAAATGGGCACTTCAATGTGATCTGCTATGTAAGATGTGCAGAAATGATTATTATCCTCAGTTCTTCTCCATTTAACAGCCCTATCTGACCTGCTGTTAAATTGGGAAAGAATTAGTGGTGGCTCAAGGCAGATTATTAAAATCGTAATGCTGTGATTCTATAAATTATGATTCCCATAATTGCAATTATGATTCCCATAATTCCCAATATTCTTGGAATTACTGACTCCATTCAATGAGAAATTGAAAGATATTTTGGTAATATAGATTTGAATAATATATTCTGTTGGATGCATATTTCAACTGTCATTTTGTTGCAACCTAATGAACTTATTGAATATCCTATTTTGTGATCAGCAATCACAAAATAAATAATGACCATGAAATAGTATAAATAAATTCCATGTTTCCCGAAAAAAACATTTTAAAAGCCATAGATCTATAAAACACATAGTATAGTTAATACTATAATGTGTTAGGTAACATATCAAAACCATGATATGAAACTAATGCAATTTATATGTTGATAAAGGAATAATAGAGGTAAGAAAAGAAAAATACTTCTTTTATGTACATATACAAACACACCCATATCAAAACAATGTAGAAATATTCAAGTATGAATATTGAGAACTGTTCATACTTGTTTTTTTAACTAGTCATGCCCTTTTAATTCATATTTATCACTAGCTTTTCCTACTACCCATTGTTCCCTTTACCCTCAGCAAGCACCTCAGATGATTGTCTTTCTTTGCATGGGGGTGTGACCCAAAACTTAACTCAAGAAGATTCTGGACCAATGTTAGTCCTGCCTGTATTGAGTTGTTGCAGTTTTCCATTGACTTTAATCACAGGGCATGGTAGTACTGAGACTCTCTAGGCGATCTACTGTATTCAAGGCAGACTCTTCTATACCTCCATTGTGTAGTTGTATTCCTATTTCCCCTTGATAGTCATGATCAATCACCCCTGCCAGGACAGTAATACCCTTCTTTGCCTGTTGATTCATAAGCAAGAGGAGCCTAATGTGGCCATGTGGCCGTCAACTTCCAGTTAAATGGAATCATTGTGTTTCCTGGTAGAAGTACTCCTGATTTTTGAACTAAGACCTGTACACTAGCAAAGCCCATGAGTGAAGGGACAGAGAGCAAAAATTTTCCTTGTGGATCACTAAGGATAATAGTAAATACTGCCACTCCCATTTCCACTCCTTAATACATGAATCCATGAATCTTGGCTGTGGGAGAAACATGACTATAGAGTGGATGCTGATTTAGAGCATACAAAGCTACCTGGAGAATATTTCACCAGCCTTGCAAGGTATTGCCCCTTAGCTGGCACTGTAATTGAGTATTCAAAGGGCCATTTCACTGTTCTAGCAATCCAGCTGCTTCAGTATAATGTGGAACATGGTAAGAATAGTGAATTCCATGAGCTTGTGACCATTCCCTCATATTTGGCATGAAGTGGTTTCCTTGATCATGAGCAATACTATGGAGGTTACTGTGATGGTGGATAAGACATTTGGTAAGTCAATGGAAGGTAGTTTTGGTAGAAGTATTACATGCAGGGAAAATAATCCCATATCCAGAAAATGTGTTCTAAGTAGAACAAGTCACTATACTTTACATGATGGAAGCAGTCAAATGTAGTCAACCTGCCACCAGTTAGGAGGCTGATCACCTTGGAGAATGGTGCCATATCATGGGCTGTATGTGGGTCTCTGTTGCCAGCAAACTGGGCTCTCAGCAGTGGCTGTAGCCAGATCATCATTAATGAGAAGTTCATGTTGTTGGGCCCATGCCTCCATGCTTACCAGCATGGCCACTTTGTTCTTGAGCCCTTTGGACAATGACAGAGGTGGTTGGGGATAGAGGCTAACTGGTGTCCACAAAATGGGTCATCTTATCTACTTGATCATTAAATTCATCTTCTGCCAATTTCACCTTCTGGTAAACATTCACATGGTACACACATATCTTCATAGTTTTTGACCACTCGTACATTTCTTTCACATACCTCTTCCCTATATCTCTTTCTCACCAATTAATCAGGCATTACTTTGGAAAGAGAACCAAAATGAGATCTCAGTAAATATTATAAGATTTTATAAAATTTTCTCACATGACCATGGGGATGCATAAGTCCAAATTCCACAGGGTGTGCTGCAAGCAAGAACTGTGATGAAGGTCCATGCTGAGTTCCCCAGGAGAAGCTGTCCATCTGAAATGGAGATGGGGATTCTCTGAATGCTGAAATCATGTCTCCTTTTAAGGCCTTCAACTGATTGGTTGAGAAGTCTCTCATTGCCAAAGTCAATCTTCTCAGTTAATTGTAGTTATAATAAGTTATAGTTGCAAACAACGCACTAATGATTAAAGTCAATGAAATATCTGTAGAATACAATTAGTCCAGTTCCTTCTTGAACAAACAACTGGGCACAATTACCTGACCAAGTTGACACATTAGCCTAACAATCACAGTTAAAACTATATTGTTTCATCAATCATAAAAAAAGTAACACACTATTGCATAGTGTTCATAATAGATAAAACTATATGTGTACAGGGTGTATATGGGATTATGTACTTCAGGATGTTTTATCTATAAACCTATTAATGAACAAATAATTATATATATAATATATTTTATCATTACCTTGAGCAAATATACTTAGAAAATAAGGCTATTATTAGACTTAAAATTTGAACATTAAGTACTCCAATAACATCCAGAGGAAATTCAGTGCTTACTTGAGTTGCACCTGCTTCTGGTTTTATTTTCCCATAATAAACTGAGAGAACCACATTTATTTGTGTCATTTATCCATTTAGTTATGAAAGCTGTAATTTTTACACTTGAGAGTTCCTCTAACAGTCCCCACAAGGTGGATGTTTCCACTTCCATCTACTCCACCTGTATCAAGGACTGGTTCATGAACAACACTTTGTCTTATAAAAACCCCACATGGGACGTCTTCAGGATGATTTCTATTGCTGTTACTTTCACACAAACTACAAGATCATATCAGGCACAAAAATATTTCCTGGGCAGATCTTAGCCAACCTGACCTTGAAGATTTAGTCAACACTTTTAGCTGAGCCCTCTTTTCTCCCCAGAGCAGGATTCTGCATGACTTGGCAGGATCCCCTCCACCTGCTTAGTACCCCCTCTATGCTACTTAGCCCAGGATCCCCACAGCATCTTGTGCAATGAAGTCATATTTATTACTGCTCACCAAGTACAAGGAAGGAAATAATTTGGAGGTGCTCCTTATATATTGCAAAACATTTTCTTATTTCAAAAATTTTTAAATGAAAAAGATTGTGAATATACATACAAAACAGAAGGAAGAAAAAAAAAACAGAGACAGTTGTGTTATACAGTCCCATGCCTTGTACATTCTATCCAATGTGTACACTCAGTGTCTCTCTCTTTCATCACAGAGTTCTGCAGTCATTACCCCAGTAAATCTTTGAATGCTTTCCTTAGTCCAAAAGAAAAATCCCATACCCCCCTATTATTAAATTTAGAGTTGGTTTTGCCCCTTCTTTTACATTGATGAAGATGGACATTGGTTGACAGTGCAAATATGAAAGTGTTCTCTTATGCACTTTAACAAATGTACAATACTATAATGCATATTGTTAATAATTGGGGGTATATGGAAATATATGCCAAGTGTTTGCTATGGACCATAGTTAGTGGTAATAGTGTGATATGTTGTTTCATAATCTGTAACAAATCTTCCACCACAATGTAAGGTGTTGGTGGAGGGGTGATGTATTGGACTTCTGCACAGTATGCTATGCATGATTATTTTGTAGACTCACAACTTCTCTAATAAAAAAATGAAAAAAGCTGAGGGAGCAATAGTTAAATTTGACTTTGAAAGAGTCCTTTCCTCTCCTAGCCAACCCATGGTAAGCAACTTGTCCCCATCACCCTCAACCATCCAATCTTCTGAAGCTATCACATCTCTATCCCTCATAGGAGATATCAGTGCTTCTCCCATCAGTGCTTCAAGTACTTCATATTTGAAATGAGCATGTACATTTGTCTCCAAGTAGATACAGAAATTATGCAAGAATGGACATCTCAATGGGAAAACCAGTTTCCAAGTTTTCCACCAGAATTAAACACTCTCATTTTAGAAAGAACATTTTGTAAAGCACATGTGGTTTTGACCTGGATCCTTATGCAAAACAAGAAAATTCCTTCTTCCTGGCAGTGATGTGCATTAAGAACAAAAGGAATTATGTTCCCTTTAGGAGATGGAGGGAAAATGAATGAGTGACCATAGTCATGGAGAGGGTAGGGAAAGAAACACAAGTTCTTAGGCAAACAGCCACCTGGGATCAGACACTTCATGCAGCTGTTTTTCTGCTTCTTGTGTGTAGTGGTCATTGTGTGGACAAAAAGGACTCAGCTCACAAAGACCTGGCAATGTCCTCCAGAGCACACACTAGTATCCCATCAGCAGCTCTCACCAAAGCCACAAGAAGTGGAGGTGACAATGTGACAGTTTGAGCATCACAAGGAGTCATTATGATATTTGCATCCCATTTTAACCAAACAAACATTACCTGCATGGATAGAAATGATAACTGTCATTTCCTGCATGACTCCAGGCACAGAGGACAAAAGATGGGTTCCCAGTAAGTGGAGTCTAAGGGTATCTCCCAGCCTTTCACAGGTGCCTGTATGAGCCACAGCCTGAACGATAAACTGAGCTATGTATAAAGGGCCTGAGCCTTGAAGTAAGACCACAGGGACCACATCATCTATTGACAGTTAGCAAGGGGAAATGGGAGAAAAATAAAAAATAATCAGACCAATAGTTGATCAGATTAATGCTGAGTCTGATGTACACACTGCTGTGTGAAATACATTGAATAACTTCTCTCTCAGTTCTCATGTGAATCAAAGAGTGTCATAATGGGAAATCTTATTGGGTTCTCTGCCTTCAGCCTCACTGTGAATGATTAACCAGATTGCCTTGAGCTACTCAATTATTAACCAGGCAAATTTTGGCAGAGTCATTTCTGCCTTCCTAAGGGAGAATAGGTTGATTTTTCTGCTTCCCATTGCAACAAGGTTTCTAATTCACAAAGTCAGTGATAGGTCCAGGGATATGAAATTGGACCTGCTCTCTGGGGAAACAGCTGAAGAAGCCTCAGACACTTCCAAGCAATGAGCCCTTAACCACCTCCCTGAACAGCCCTGGCAGCTGCTTCTTGTATTCAGTGGATCCTGACCACCCCCTCCTGGCAACACTACAGATGAGGTTTATGTCTGGGTTAACACTGCCTTCCCCATTGCATTTCTTACACAGTAGTAATCTGCCATCTTCTCATATTTCAGGCTGTTTTATTTGCAGAAATGGATGGTTCTGTCCACTGTCCCTGGAGGTGATGAATCAGCCCTTCACAGAGTCTATATAATTTGTGCTCTCACCATTCCAGTTAATGTATGAGACATACTCCAGCCCCTTCCCTGGAACTTGGCAGACTCAGTGCATGGCAAAGTTAAAGAAGGTAAATCCTTCTGTGCAGGAGAGAAGCAGAGACCCTCCAGGCTGCCTCACATCCCCCCAGTCTCCACTAGCCACACTTCACACAGGACATCTGCAACAGACATTAGAAGTTGATTCACACATAGTCACATACACCCACACAAACACAAATGTACACTTGCATAACCATTTTCTCAAAAATATTTGCCTGGGAAATTGACAAAAGAAAATCTGAGATCAGAACAAACTTCACATTGGTTGCATCATCTTCCTCAGTCTTGGGCACAGAATAGGAAGCAGTCAGGCACAGGGGAGTGGGTTACCAGATCTGGGCTTGGACTGGTTTTCAGGACCCTTGGGAGGGGCCTTACTTGCATGTCCTTTCCCAGAGGGCACATCAGCTCCCTCCCTGCACCTGAGGCTTTCTCATGGTCCTGCAGTCTCTTCATCCAGAGCTGTGACAAAAATCAGTGAAAAGTCATGTGCTGTTGAATGAATTTTAGCACTGAAAACAATACAGTGCTTTCTCTTCCCTTCTCCTGAAAATCTGTACTCATTTTCCAGGACTCTCTCTTTGTAGTGCACACATGGCACAGAAGAGAGGCAGCATGTTCACTTCTACCATCTGCCAGTTTCAGGGAGTGAGAGATTGATCTTCTTTACAACTGTCAGGGAAGATGACAGCCGCCCTGTCAATGGGGAATTACACTCTACTTCCTTTGCCTCTAAGAGAAAGTACCCATAGGACAAACTGGGTCTGGACCTGGTAGCGCCATCTCAATTCCCAGGGAAGATCCATTTTTTGGCAGATGACATTCAAGGGAGCTGAGTGGATTACCAAGGAGGTGCTGCCTGGAAGTTTTGGAGTTGGGGTAGGAACAAGCTTCCCAACCATGCTATACATCTCACAGACAATTTCTCCTCTCCTCACTCCAGTCCTCTTTCCTGCTCTCCTGCAGTTTCTGGTTCAGGTTCAGAGGCTTTATTTCTTCATCTCAGGGGGAAGGATTTCACCTTTCTCAACTGAGTATAATGTTAGTTCTCTGAATTTTAATATATACCTGTTATCCTGTTAAAGAAGTTACGTTCTATTCCTATGTTTTCTGGGTGTTTTATCCAGAAAGTCTTTTGAATTTTGTCAAATGTCTTCTCTGCATCAACTGTGATTAACTTGCAATTTTTTCTTTCCTTCTGTTAATGTGGTATATGACATTGATTGATTTTCTTATGTCAAACAACCCTTGCATTCTGGGATAAATCTATCTTAGTCATGCTGTATAATTTTCTTAATATGCTCTTGGATATGATTTTCTAATATTACATTGAGAATTTTTGCATCTATATTCTTAAGGGTAATTGTTCTGTAATTTTCTTTTCATGTGATATCTTCATCTGCCTTTGGTATTATGGAAATATTGGACTCATAGAATTAGTGAGGAATAGTTAACTTCTCATAATTTTTTTACAAAATTTGAGAAGGTTTTATTAGTTCTTCTTTGAATGTTTCATATCCTGCCCAGTGAAGCTATCTGGTCTTTTTATTTGGACATTTTTGTTGCAAGGTTTTTGATTACTGATTCAATTTCTTTTCATGTTACAGGTTTCTTTGAGCTTCTATTTCTTCTTCAGTCAGATTTGTTAAATTATGTGCTTCTAGGAATTTATCCATTTCCTCTAAATTATCTAATATGGTGGCATAAAATTGTTCATAGCATTTTTGTATATTCCTTTTAATTTCTGCAAAATCCCTGGTATTGCCCCACCTTTCATTTTGTTTCTATGTATTTGCATATTCTTTGTTAATTTACCTTATGGTTTCTTCTTTGACACAAAGACTAAAAATGTGATGTGTAATTTCCAAATATTTGGGAATTTTCTGTTTTCCTTCATTTATTTATTTCTAGCTTCACTCAACTCTGGTTAGAAAAGATACTTTGTATAATTTCCTTTATTTCAAATTTATGGATCCTTTTTTATGACCTAAAATGTGGTCTATCTTGGAAAATGATCCATGTGCACTTAAGAAGAATGTATATTGTGATGTTCTTGGATAGAGTCTTCTTTATATGTCTGTTAGTTATAGTTTACTTACGGTCTTTTTCAAGCCCTATGTTTCCTTAACCATCTTTTAACTGGCTATTCCATCAATTACTAAATGCAGTGTACTGAAGTCTAACTACTATTATAGAACAATAGACTTTTTGATTCCAATTGTCCAATGTGTGCTTCATATATTTTGGGCTCTGCACTTAGGTGCACATATATTTATAATTGCTATATGTTGTTGAATTGACTCATTTACCAATACATAAGATCCTCCTTTGTACTTGTAAGGGTTTTTGACTTAAAGTATATTTTATGTGATATTAGTATAGCCTCATCAGCTCACTTATAATTATTAATATCATGGAAGAATTCTTTCTGTCCTTCCTCTTTCAATCTTCTTCTCCTTCTACTTTTTTATTCACCATTTTATTAGTTTTCTTTATTTTTATTAGAGAAGTTGTGGCTTAACAAAACAATCATGCATACCACCCATGATTCCCATATATCACCCCACCACCAAGAACTTACATTGTTGTGACACATTTGTTACAAATGGTGGAAGAACATCATCATAATATTACTGCTATCTATAGCCCCTCACTAATATTTGGTGTATTTTCCCTCACAAGCCATATTATTAACACTTTATTACTATTGAATATTTGTTATTGTTATTGAGAGGATGATCTCATATTTGTACTGTTAATCACAGTTCACCACTCACCAGGTCTTTCACTGTGTTAATAATATATGGTACCCTGTTTTGTGCAGTCCATCCAAAGGTACATTCAGTGGCTCTCAATTTCATCACAGAGTTCTTTCAAACTATTTTTGTCTTCAGGACTAACGTGAATATCTTGTAAATGACATATAATGGATAAAAAATTTTTATCCATAGTGAAAACTTTCTTTTTATTATGGAGTTTAGTCCATTTACATTTAAAGTAACTACTTATTAAGTCAAAGCTTACTTCAGCCATTGTGTCCTTAGTTTCTGGTAAGTTTTATACCATACATGTCTCTCAATTCCTCCACTACAGCCTTCTTTTGGGTATAGTTAATTTTGGTAGTGAACCATACCAATCCCGTTCTCATTTTTTTCATTTCTGTTTATATTTTAAATTCTTTTTTTTTGTAGTTGTTATGGGGTTTGTATTTAACATTACAAAATTGGTTTAAAATGTGGTTTGAAAAGATTCCAACATCACTTCAGTGGAATTCCAAGTCCCTCATTCTGTAGTCCTCCATTCCTCTTCTTTTAGAAGTTCCTTCTACAAATTAATTTTTTTACATTTTGCTTGCCCAAAACATAGGTATATGAGTATTTCTTTTCTGTTTTACTATAAATCATGTAAGAATTAAAAAATAGAGTTACAGAAACAGCACAATATTGAACATTATAATAATGGCATTTGTATTTATCCAAATAGTTACCTTTACTGGGTACTTTTCTTTATTCATATGACTCCAGGATCTTATCTACTGTATTATGCTTTCAACCTGAAGAATTCCCTATACCATTTCTTCTGGTGCAGGTCCTTTATTGATAAAATTCCTCATCATTTGTTTTTCTAGGAGTTTCTTACTCACTCTCATTTCAAAGGACAAATTTGGCAGATATAGCATTCTTGGATTGTATTTTTTCTTTTTTAGTATATTATGTATGATATACCACTCCTTTGTCACCTCCATGTTTTATGATGAGATATCAGTAATTAATCTAATTGAAGAACCCTTTGTACATAATGTGTTGCTCTTCTCTTGTTGCTTTCAGAATTGTGTTGAATTTTTGAATTCAATGTTTTGTCTATGATATGTCTTGGAGTAGCTCTATTTTGAATTATGTTGTTTTGAATTTGTTGGACTTCCTGGACGTGAATATTCATTATTTTAATCAATATTTGAAAGTTTAAGGCCATTATTTTTTAAAATATTTTTCTTTCCCCATTTCTTTTTCTCTCCCATTTTCAGAGACTCCCATAATACATATGTCCATATGCTTCATGTTCTCCCATGTCTCCCTTAGGCTCTGCTCAATATTATTTTTCATTCTTTTTTCTATCTGTTTTTCAGACTGAATGACTTCATACATCCTATCTTCTAGTTCATTGATACTTAATTTTGCATGTAGAAATCTGCTGTTAGACACCTCTAGTGTGTTTTAAATATTCACTATTTTGAATTTCAAACCCACAGGTTCTATTTGATTTTTTTAAATAACTTTTTTCTTATTGCATTTTATTCTGAATTTCCTTTAGTTTTATGTCTATGTTTTCCTTTTTCATCACTGAACTTATTTAGGATAGTTGATATAAAATGCATTCAGTTAGTTGGTCCAATGTCTTTACTTTATCTGCTTTTTCAGCTTGTTTTTTTTCCACTTTGAATGGACCAACTCTTTCTGTTTCTTTGTATATTTTATGATCTTTTGCTGAAATATGGACCTAATTGATTATTTCATTTTGTTGTGCTAATTTTGGGTGTCAGGTTTTAGTTTAGTTAGGCTGTGTTTTAATTTTCATTACCTACTCAAACAAATATCATATAATGAGTTAATTTAAACAATGTGCATTTATTAACTCAATGCTTTGAGGCAAAAAGAAAGTCCATATAAAGGAATCATCAAGGCAATGCTTTCTTCTCAAAGATTTGTGTTCTGGTGTTGGTTACTAGTTGCACTTGGCCCTTGACTTTTCTATCACATGAAAATACACACGGAGGCTTCTCCTGACTTCTCCCTTATTTTCCTGATTCTTTTGAATTTCTGCTTCAGAGTGCTCCCTGAGGCTTTCCCTCTATCTGTCTGAATTTCATTCAGCTTATGAGGGACTCCAGTGATAGGATTAAGACACACACAATGATCCAAAACCTCCCCAGAAATAAAGCCTAAAAAACAAACAAAAATATAACTAAATGAAATAATAACAACATAGTATTATATATTGCCTGAGAGTTACCTCCTGACATCCCCTGATTGCTCAAATGTGGTCTCTCTATAAGCCAGACTCAGCATATGAACACAGTACCTTCCCCCTGGCATGGGACATGCCTCCCAGAGATAAGTCTCCCTGGCACTGAGGGATTATTATCAAGTGCTGACTAACAATGAATCTGGAAAAAGACCTTGACCAAAAGGGGGAAATATTAAATGCAAATAACTTTTTATGGCTAAGAGATTTCAAAATGAATTGAGAGGTCATTCCAGAGGTTACAGTTATGCACATCTCATCAGGAACTCATTGACAGCCACAGTAAACAGTGCCTCAAACAGCAGGGTGTCTGAGGTTCCAAAGACATCTAGATACTATAGGCAGGGCAGACAATCTCAGGAATTCAGCACTCTGTCTGTGGGCCTTACTTTGGAATATATGCTGCCCAATGTAACAGATTTATAATTTCCCTAGACATGGCTTTCTGCTCCTTTTATTTGAACCTATAATTAACACTATACTCATTAAATAGATGTCCCAGAGACTTCAAATCATCTGTCTGTTCATATGCCACTTGAGTCCTGAATCTCAACAGATTTAAAACATCTACTCTCCAGATCATTGGGCTCACTTAGGACAGCTAACAAAAGGATGATAATGGACAATGCCCATCCTAATAACAAAGAGTGTCTGCAACTGCAAGCAATACAGATTCACCCATCTGCCCTATGGGATCTAAGCCCCCTCTCAATTGGAGGCATGTTGGGCATCACCATCCCCAAATCCTCAAGATAGTGTAATGAACAAACATAAGGGGAGAAAGCAAATATGGACTAAAGTAGACTTATTTTTATTCTAGTAATGGAAGAATGTATCATTGATATAAAGGCTGTGGCCAGGGAAGTGGATGTGGCTCAAGTGATTGGGCTCCCATATACCATATAGACAATCCAGAGTTTGATTCCCATGGCCTCCTGGTGGGAGGCAGGCTGGCCCATGTGCTGAACTGCCCCAAGCATAGTGCTGACCCATGCAGAGAGCTGGCACAACAAGATGATGCAACAAAAAGAGACACAGAGGGGAGAAAATGGGAGATGCAGCAGACCAGGGACATGAGGTGGCACAAGAGTTTCAGCACCTCTCTGGAGGTCCCAGGATCAGTTCCCAGTGCCACCTGAAGAGAAGACAAGCAGACACAGAAAAACACCCAGAGAGCAGACAGCAAGTGCAAAACCAATGAGGGGGGAGGGGGAGAAATAAATAAATAAATATTTAAAAAAATAAATAAAGGCAGTGGTCAACAGAGGTTCAGAGGGGATGGAGAGGGAATAATAGGTGTAACATGGGAGCATTTTTAAGACATTGGAATTCTCCTGCATGGCATTGTAATGGCAGATACAGGCCATTATACATTTTGTCAAAAACCATAAAATTGTGTGGGACAAAGTATAAACTGTAATGTATAGTCCTTGATTTGTACAATGTTTCAATATGTGTTCATCAATTGTAACAAATGTACTACATTAATTAAAGATGTTAATGTGAGAAAGTGTGAAGGGGAAGGGGTGGGATATATGGTAAACCCATTAATTTTCTATGCAATGTTTATGTAATCTAAAGCTTCTTTAAGAATAAAAAAGACACATGCTGATTAAACTGAGCAACACCTTAAATTTTGTCATCAAAAAGTCCTACTTACAATGGATTCACACCCAAAAGATTGGATTAATTTTAAGAAAATGTTTTTCTCGGATACATTCAGCTCAAAAATTCCACAAGCTTGGTGATGAGGCTCTTCTTCAACACCTAGTTGAGTTTATTTTTAACATATAGAACAGCCTGTGGTTAACAGAGAAGTGTTTAACACATATTTCTGAGCCTGTATCTTCCCCTGGGTTTGCACAATAACTTTCAAGACTTCCCCAGTATTTGTGATTGTTACTCTCCTAGGAAAGAGCTTCCTCTCCAATGTTTCTCCTCCTGGTGGCCTGGGCTGAGCTCTTTGTTTTTATATAGTTTAATTTCCTGGCAGGTGTGGGCAGCCCAGCTCCTCTCTTGCAATCTGTCTGCCTTTTCATTGCAGCTTAAAATACATGATCTATCCTGTAGTTCTGTGGGTAAACTTCATCTTCCTGAGCCATTCTTCTGCCCTTAGAAGCTTTCGCATTAGGATACCCAGACGTGTGACCTAAGATGATTCCTTGGAGCAAGTTTGTGTTGACATACAAATATACAAAATATTTTTATTAGGGCAACATTGGAAATGTGTGTGGACCTCCAAACTGTCTCCATTGGTGTATTGGATTTCAGGGACACAAACATGCACAGGCCACCAAACCATGACTGTGGGTCATCATGCCTCAGTGACCCAAGCTTGAATATGTGCATGAAGCCTTGCCACTGCCATGAGCCACATAAATTGCTGTGTGGGTTCAAGAATGGAGGAGTAGCCTGTGCTGGTAATTTGCCACCTCTCCCTTGTACAATTTTCAGTATTTATTGAGTTCTTCCCTAGTGCTGATCATTTTCCAGATATT
>JAQZBX010005901.1:0-29957 GCA_029593785.1 Cabassous unicinctus
TTTTTTTTTTTTTTTTAAGATTTATTTTATTTTTATTTATATCTCTCCATCCCCTTGTTGTTTGTACTTGCTGTGTCTGTTCATCTTCCTTGTTTCTTTTAGGAGGCACCAGGAGCCAAACCTGGGACCTCTGATGTGGGAGGGAGGTGCCTAATTGCTTGAGCCACCTCTGCTCCCTGCTTTGTTGTGTCTCTCATTGTGTTTTTCCTCCCCGCGTTTCTGTCTTGTCATCTTGCTGCGTCAGCTTACTGCGCCTGCCTGACGCGTCAGGTCGCTCGCTGTCTTCTTTAGGAGGCACCGGGAACCCATGCTCCCTGCTTTGTTGTGTTTCTCATTATGTTTTTTTCTTCTTCTTCTTGTGTCTCTTGTTGTGTCAACTTGCTGTGCCTGCCCATCGTGCCAGCTTTCTGTCTTCTTTAGGAGGCACTGGGATCTGAACCAGCAACCTCCCATGTGGTAGGCAGGAGCCCAGTCGCCTGAGCCACAACTGCTTCCCCAATCCCAGCTATTTTTAAGCCTTTGTCTTCTAACGCCAATGTATAGATCACCTGTGGATCCATTTCTGTTTATTTTTCTCTTGGTCCTGTGTTTAATGTCTGTTAAGTTTTGACTGAATGCTGGATATTGTTTAAGAAAGACTGTATAACAGCACTGTCTAATAGAAATATAATGCAAGCCACAAATATGAACCACATATGTAATTTTAAATTTTCTAGTAGCCATATTAAAAAGAAGTGAAATTAATTTTAATAATATAGTTTAACCCAGTATGTCAAAATATTATTTCAACATGTAATCAATATAAAAATGTTGAGATTTTCCATTCTTTTTTTCATTCTAAGCCTTCAAAATTTGACAACTATATTATGCTTGCAGTGCATCTGAATTTAGGCTAGCCCTATTTCACATGCATAATAGTTACATATGACAAGTGGCTACTGTATTGGACAGTGGAGTTGTAGAGGTTCTCCATCAGTGGTTCTCAACTGAGGGTGATTTTGCCCTCCAGGGGACATCTGGCAATGTCTGAAGTCATTTTTTGGTTGTTAAAATTTGAAGGGGGTAACATATCTAGTGGGTAGAGTTCAAGGTTGTTGATAAACATCCCTACAATATACAGGACAGTCTGTCCCACAACAACAAAATTATCTAGTCCAAAAAGTCAATAGTGTTAAGGTTGACAAACTTTGCTCTACATAATATTGTTTTCCTTGAAAGGAAATTTTCTTTAGCTTTCTGGAGACAGAGTAGAGTACCTTATTTTAATCTAATCAGAGATGGGGCTGCTTCTATGCTGGATTGCATTCTTTAGTCTGATCAGTTTGTTTATCCTTTTTCCTAGTGTGAAGTCCTGTTGTTGTTTTTTATTTTTATTTTTATTTTTTAAATTTTATTTATTTATTTATTTTTTCCCGGGAGGTCCCGGGGATCGAACCCGGGTCCCTCCATATGGGAGATGGATGCCCAACCATTTGAGCCACATCCGTCCCCCTCCTGTTGTTTATCTGGGCCTCCTCTACCTTAATAGGCCCTACACTGTTAATTTCTATCCCCCTATCCCCATGGGACTGCGGAATGCTTCAGTTATCTTCTAAGCTTTTTTTTTTTCAAAGAGTTATTTATTTTATTTTATTTATCGCCCCCCTTGCTGCTTGTGTTGCTGTGTCCATTCGCTGCGTGTCTTCTCTGTGTCTGCTTATCTCCCCCTTACTGTGAGGTCTTGCCGCATCAGCCCACGGCGCCGCGCGAGCCGGCCTGCCTTCACAAGGAGGCCCTGGGAAGCGAACCCGGGGCCTCTCAGCCGGCGGTGCCCTCACAAGGAGGCCTCGGGAAGCGAATCCGGGTCCTCCCATATGGTAAACGGGGCCTCTATCCACTGAGCCACACCTGCTTCCCATCTTCTAAGCTTCTAAGCAGTCAATTTCTCCTTGGTTTCTCTACCTTTCAGCCTGCTTCCCTAATCAGTCAGCAAATGCCTTGAGGGAGAGAGGCTGAGACTATCAGGCCCACAACTCTGAGTGTCCCTCTTTATCAAAGATCTTGGCCTCTCAAGTCCTGGCTGCTTTGTTAGCCAGGAACACTAATTTCTGTTTCACCTGCCTCATGAAACTATTGAAAATCCTGCTCCATTTCTTTGCCTCTTATCAGAAATTTTCTGTTCAACTTCTCAACAATTCTGCTCATACTTCTTAAGAATATACATATTCCTAGGAAAAAAGCAGCATTAAATGCTACTTCATTCGAAGAGTTTCTCTTCTCTCCCAGTCTTGGCCGTTACTCCCTGTTCACCTTGACTATTCTGCAAAACCCTCAAATGGATTTTTTTTTAAATTCAATTTTCTTTTTCCTCCTAGCGGTGGGATTAGCTTGATATAAGGTAGTCCATCAGAGCTGGCATTGGAAGTTTCTCAGTTTGTTTGTTTTTTTTAAAAAAAAAACAGAAAATACGTTCAAATCAGGTTCCGAATAAGGTTAACACATTACATTTGGTTGATATGTCTTTTAAGATTTTTTTAAACTATAAGAATTCTTCCCCTACCTTTTTCTTCTTGCATTTTATTTGAAGAAATTGGGTCATATGTACTATAGAGTTTTCCACTTTCTGGATTTTGCTGATTATATCCCCCATGGTGTTTAACATGTTGCTCATCTCCTATAGTTCCTGTGAACTGGTAGTTAGATCTGGAGACTGGGTCAGAATAAGTTCTATTTATTATTTTTTGCAATAGTAAATCAAATAGATAATGCTGTTTGTTACCTGTTGCATCTCAAGATTGAAAGTAGGTTCAGTTTTCAGCTGAATTCATTCATTATAATGTTCCTCCCACCCCAAGTTTTTTACCTAATGGTTTGAGTAGGCATTGATGATTATTAGAAGTTACAAAGTGATAATAGTCTATCATTCGTTCTTACTGCCTTATTTCTAATATTTTTTTAAGAATGTTATTTTAGTACTGTTTTAAATTTTATTTACATTTTCTCATTCACACTTAAAAAGATACCATATGGGAGACAGCCTTACAAAAACACTTGAGAAGAGATGTGATAACTCTCTTCAGGCCCTCTTAGTGCCTACTAATTCAGAACTTTATCTCTCATTCCATTTGATCTCTTTGACTCTAAATTCCAACCTCCAGGAAGGTAAAAGAATTTTACACCTAAAATTGTCATGGTGTTCTCCAACCCAGAAAAACAGACATCACTCTGGGAAACTTCTTAAATAATGCTTCTACTTAATTCTACAGTCATCCAAGTTCTATATTTAGGAAATAAAGGCCAAGGACTCTGTATTAGTTACCTATTGCTATGTAGCAAATTACTCCAAAACTTAGTGGCTTAAAACAACACATATTTATTATCTCACTGTTTCTGTGGGTCAGGAATTCAGGTGTGACTTAACTGGGTATCTGTGGCTTTAGGTCTCTCACGAGGTTGTGCTCAGGGTGTCAGCTAGAGCTGTGTTCTCATCAGAAGGCTCTCCTTAGCGGGAGAGTCTTCATCCAAGCTCACCTACGTGGTTGTTGGCAAGAATCAGCTCATTGTTGGCTGTTGGCCAGAGACCTCCCTCACAGGTTTCTTGCCAGGTGGGCCTCTCTATAAGATAACTCCTTACATGCCAGCTGGTTTCCCTCAGAGCAAGCGAGTAAGAGCACAAGAGAGAGCTCTTTTTGAAACCTAATCACTGAAATGCTATCCCATCACTTTTGCCATATTCTGTCTGTTGAAAGTCAGTCACTAGGTCCAGCCCACACTCATAGTGAGGGGCTTACACAAGACCAGAAATACCAGGAGGCAGGGGTCATTGGAGGCTATCTTAGAGGCTATATACCGTAGATACATATATATATATATATAGCCTGACAGCAACCAAAGCTTTGAAAGCTCATGTCTACCAGAATATTTTTGCTGAAAATAGTCTGTGTTGTAGGACTTAGTTTTTGACCAAATCCAGCTTTATTACAAACAGGTAAAGTCTGTTTGTAATGATACTGGAGTATTTCTTAGGCTTATAATCTTTCTTTTTTTGGTTGCTTGAAAGCCTGATAGGAATTTTTTTCCTTTCTCATGATACACACTCTTATTTTAATTTTTCCTTTTAGCCCTGGTTGCTGTTATGAAACAGCTATGACAAGATATTTTTATCATGGCCGTACAGAGACTTTGCGATCATGTACAGTAGAAGCAGTCAGGTGGTGCCAGTCCATGCAGAATCCTTCTACCAGTGTGAGTGTTTGAAAAGGAAAAATGAACAGGATTTGTTTAATTGTTCTAAAGGAACCTTGGCTTTTGAGTAACTAACTTCTTTGCTTCAGTTTCCCTATATCATTAAAATACTTTCAGACATTTTTTTTTCTGAAATTTTCAAAGCATTTGTTTGTCAGTGAAGTACATACTTGGAAAAAATAAGTAACAGAAAACCATGGGGGAATAATGAGAGTTCATCTTCTGGTACTATTGAGAGGACTCTTCAGTGTCTTTGGAGGGTATTTCTTTATTTGGGATCTGAGAAGAAGCCCAGTTAAGACATTTTCTAGGCAAAGTGTCTTCAGTATATTATTTCAGTACTACTGGTCTGTCTTTAGAACACCAGTAAAGTAGAGACTCTGCAAAGTGTCTTTTAAAAAAGAAGCTTTTCTTCATTTGGTTGAATTTTTTTTAAATCAGAGATAAATTCTTGTTTTCATATATTAGAATCAGAACAGTTTTGTATTGTTTTGTACTTTTTTGGGGGAAGCAATTAGACAACAGAGTATTTCCTTCTCCCTGCTATTTTGGTTTATTTCTTTAGTTTTGATAGGCATAGTATATGTATGTTAATTTATTTTAATTTCATTAAAATGCTTCATGGTAATTTTTGGACAATTATGTTTTAGTTTTGAAATCACAGTTGCATCTGTCTTTATACTTGTTAATGTCACTTCAGTGCTCCCCACAAGTTCCTATTTTCCTGTTCCAGGAAAGAAATAATCAAGAAGCAAGGCCTATAGGAAAGAAAAGGCAGTAGTAGAAGTAAGGAAAAGACATAGAAGCATGTGTCACATGTCTTCCTAGAAATCTACCCTTCCCCCAAATTACTCAAATTCTCAGGTTTTTTTGTTCATTTGTTTTTTTGCACAGTGTCTTATTGAAGTGTCTCTGATTTATGTTAACACAGCTTCTTGAGCGGAAGCAAGAGATGTTACAAGCTTTTGAAAAGCACAATGAAATGATGAAAGACTGTACAGCTGGGAAAGGTACTTAGAATTACTCTTACTTTTAAAGATAATTTCATGTTGAAAAATTTTTTCTAACTTTGTATTTGGAATTTCATTGCAGGATTTGACCGTCACCTTTTAGGTCTCTTACTCATAGCAAAAGAGGAAGGTTACCCTGTTCCAGAATTTTTTACAGACCCACTTTTCTCCAAAAGGTAATATAGTGAAGTGTTTTATAACTTCATCAGTCAGTTTCTTTTTGTCTGAATGTTAAAAGGTCTTCAGGGACTTCAGGGAAGATGGAGGATTTAAGAGGCAAAGGACTCACTTCTCTCTCAGAAAAATAGAGGACAGGCAGAAACTGGAAAAGTGTTCTAGGGCTTAGGACACCAGGGGAAGGCTGGACACCACCCAAAAGAGAGACAGGTGAAGAAAAGGAGACTCATCATGGAAGATCCATGAGTAAAGCTGCAGCTGCTGGTGCCTATCCTCTCACTCTTAGAGCAGACAGCAGTGGCTCCTCCAGCACCTGCCCAGTGACTACAGACTGAGGGGAGTTACAGGTTCACTTCCCCAGGAAGTGGGAAAGGGAAGGGTTCAGCCTACAGCCTGTCCAGCTTTTGACCAACGAACTTGGTCTGTGGCGTCCCATGGGTTGCACCCTTCCAAGCTTGGTGGGAATGTTTCACTGTTTTCTCTGGGAGCTGGCAGGAACTAAAGAGAACCTGCCTTCTCAAACACCCTTTCTACTGTCCTGGACTTGTTGCTGAGTGGAAATTTAACTCCTCCCTGGGAAAAGGCAAGGTGTGGCCAGCTGAGGTAGGAGAGCAGAGCAGCTTCTGAGCAAGTTTAAATTGTGAGGCTTGGCTCTGAGTAGGGGGAATTCTCCCAGACATTGATTCTGCACCACCTGCCCAGGCCGGGTTCCAGTGAACACATTCCCACTACAGTTTGAGTGGAGGGGTCTGCCGACGTACACCATCTGCTGTCAGTTCAGGAAAGTGCATGCAAAGAAGAAAATAGTAAATAAATAAGAGGCTTTTGGGTACTTTTACTGCCCCCATACCCAAAGCCCCTGGAAACTGGTCTGCACCCCATTACTGGGTCCATGGCCCTGGTTTGAGCAGTTAAACGGGTGGGGGGTGGCAATCCTAAAGTCCTAGAACAAGTTTAATCAAGAATCAAAGAACAATGGTAACACACACCTATGCAACACTAAATTTCTAGGCAAGAGAAAGAGACTGACCATCAGAGTAAACTCACTATCATAATCAGATGCCTAGACATCAGCAAAAAATTACAAGCCATACTAAGAAAAAGGAAGGTGCGGCTCAAGCAAAGGAACAAATCAAAGCTCCAGATAAGACACAGGATTTGAAACACTAATCAATAATGTTCATACAAATCTCTTAAATCAAATTAAGGAGTTGAAGGACAGCATGGCTAAAGAGATAAAAGATATTAAGATGACACTGGGTGAACACAAAGAATCATTTCAAAGCTTGAGTAGAAAAATAACAGAGCTTATGGGAATTAAAGACACAATAGGTTGTAGGTATATGTCTAAGAGACTGGAATCTTTGGGCTGTCCATGTGCCAGCTGGGCCCTGAGCCTCAGTGGAGTTGCAACACCTACTCTCCAGATCATTGGTCTCACCAATGTGAGATGGTGAGGATTGACAACCACCATACTAAGGAAACGAGAGAGCCTGCAACTGCAAGCAAGAGAGTGCCATCCATTGGCTGTATGGGATCGAAGCCCTCTCTCAATTAGAGGTGGAGTGAACATCACCATCCTGGAATCCTCAGGACTGAATAAACTATGGACTAGAGTGGACTTACTGGTAACCTACTATAAACTTATTGTGATTCTAGCAATGGAAGAAATTACAACATTGATGTGGAGGCAGTGGCTCTGGGGGCAGAGAGAGGGAAAAACAAGTGTAATACGGGGGTTTTTTTTGGGACTTGGGAAATGTCCTGAATGACATTGCAATCACAGATATATAGGTCATTTTATATCTTCCCATAACCTGTGGAATTGCGTGGGAGAGTGTGTAAACTACAATGTGAACTATGGTCCATGCTCAGTGGCAGTGCCCCAGGATGCATTTATCAATTGCAATGAATGTGCCACACTAATGAAGGATATTGTTAATGTGGGAGGGTGTGGGAGGTATGGGGAGTGGGGCATATGGGAATCCCTATATTTTTTATGTAACATTTATGTAATCTAAATATCTTATAAAAATATTTTTAAATATACACAATAGGTGAGGTTAAAAATACACTAGAGGCATACAACAGATTTTAAATCATGGAAGAAAAAAATCAGTAAAGAACAGGAGAATTGAAATCATGGAAGAAAGAATCAGTAGAAGAACAGCTGAAATTTAAAAGAGAAGAGCAGAGAGAAAATGGAAAAAAATAAGCAGGGGCTCAGGGAGTTGAATATCTTGAAGCACAACAACATATGTGTCCTGGGAATTCCAGAAGGAGAAGAGAAGGGAAAAGGGGCAGAAAGATATTTAAGGAAATAATGGCCAAAAATTTCTAGCTCTCATGAAAGACATGAATATACATGTTGAAGAAGCACAGTGGACTCCAATCAGAGTAAATCCAAATAGACCTACTCTAAGACACATACTGTTCAGAATGTCAAATGCCAAAGATAAAAAGAAAATTCTGAAAGCAGTAAAGGAGAAGCAAAACATCACTTACAAGGGATGCCCAGTAAGACTTAGTGAGGATTTCTCATCAGAAAACATGGAGGTGGGAAGGCAGTGGTATAATATAATTAAGATATTGAAAGAGAAAAACTGCCAACCAAGAATTCTTTATTCAGCAAAATTATCCTTCAAATACGATAGTGAATTTAAAATATTCACAGATAAACAGAAACTAAGGGATTTCGTAAACAAGAACCAGTCTCTTCAGGAAACACAAAAGGGAGTTCTGATGCCTGAAAGGGAAAGACAGGAGAGAGAGGCTTGGAGGTGAGTGTAGAAGTTGAAGATTATTATAAAGAGTAACCAAAATGGTAAAAAGACAAAAATAAGCTGTGGCATATGAAAGCCACAGGATAAAATGGTTGAAGTAAGTAATGCCTTTACAATAATAACATTGGATGTTAATGGATTAAACTCCCCAAACAAAAGATACAGGCTAACAGAATGGATAACAAAATATGAGCCATCTATATGCTGTCTTGAAGAGACTCACCTCAGACCCAAGAATACAAATAGGCTAAAAGTGAAAGATTGGAAAAAATATTTCATACAAACAGTAACCAAAAAAGAGCAGGGGTAGCTATACAAACATCAGGCAAAACAGACTTTAAATCCAAAATAAGAGATGCAGAAGGCCATTATATATTAATAAAAGGGACAATCCACCAGGAAGTAGAAACAGACATAAATATCTATGCGTTTAACCATGGTGCCCCAAAAGAGATGAGGCAAACTCTGGTAACACTGAAAGGAGAAATAAATATCACTACAATAATAGTTGGAGACTTCAGTACACCATTGTCAGCATTGGATAGAACATTTGAACAGAAGATCAACAAGAAAACAGAGACCTTGAATGTTTTGATAAACAAGCTAGACCTAACAGACATATTAGAACATTGCACCCCAAATCAGCATGTTATACGTTCTTCTCATGTGCTTACAGATATTTCTCCAGGATTGACCACATGTTGGATCACAAAATAAGTCTCAGTAGGTATAGAAAGATTGAAATTACACAAAGTACTTTCTCGGATCATAATGGAAAGAAGCTGGAAATCAATAAAAGGTAGGAAAGGGGGAAATTTGCAAATACGTGGAGGCTAAACAACATACTCTTAAACAATCAGTGGGTCAGAGAAGAAACTGAAAGAAAAAATGAATTTTTTAAATATCTCCAGATGAATGAAAATGAGAACACAGCTTATCGGCAAAGCCAGTGCTGATAGTGAAATTTATAGCCCTAAGCCACCTATATCAGAAAAGAAGAAAGAGCTAAAATCAAAGACCTAAGTGAACACTGGGAGGAACTATAAAAAGAAGAGCAAGGGGGGGCGGATGTGGCTCAAATGGTTGGGCGTCCGTCTCCCATATGGAGGGACCTGGGATCGATCCCCGCACCTCCTGGTAAAATAAAAATATAGAAGGCGCGTGGGCTGCCAGGCCCCACTGAGCCACACAGCAAGATGATAACAGGAGAGTGACACAAGGGAGAACCAAGATGAGATGTGCCGAAAAACCAGGAACTGAGGTGGTGCAGGTGGCAGAATGCCTGTCTCCCACATCAGAGGTTCCCAGGATTGAATCCCAGTGAAGACAGAAGGAGAAGGATGAGAAGAGAGAGCAGGAAACAGACACAGAGAATTGTCAAACAAATGGACCTGAAGGGGGGCGGGGCGAGGAAGGGGGCTTAAAATGGATAAAAGTAAATAAATAAATCTTTAAAAAAAAGCAGCAAACCAATCTCAAAGCAAACAAAGAAAGAAATAACAAAAATTAGAGCAGAAATAAATTGAGTAAACAGAGAAAATCAACAGATCTTCTTGGAGAGAAGATCAATAAAGATCAATAAAAAAATTGACAAATCCTTAGCTATATTAACAAAGAAAACAAGAGAGAAGATGCAAATAAATAAAATCAGGAATGAAAGGAGACCATTACAACTGACCTCACAGAAATAAGAAGGATCATAATAAGATATTATGAGATACTATATGCCAGCAAATTAGACAACCTAGATAAATGTATAAATTCCTAGAAATGCTCTATCAATCTACATTGGCTCTACGAGAAATACAAGAACTCAACAACCAATCACAAGCAGAGATTGAATCAGTCATCAAAAATCTTCCAACAAAGAAAAGTCTAGGACCAGATGGCTTCACAGGTGAATTCTACCAAACACTTTAGAAGAATTAATATCAATCCTGTTTAAACTCTTCCAAAAAATTGGAGAAAATTATCCAACACATTTTATGAAGCCAACATCATCCTAAGACCACAGCCAGATAAGGATATTACAAGAAAAGAAAACTACAGACCAATTTCTCTAATGAACATAGATGCAAAAAATCTCAACAGAATACTTGCCAAGCTAATCTAATAGCATATTAAAAGAATTATACACCATGATCAAATGGGTTTTATTCCTGGTATGGAAGGGTGTTCCAACACAAGAAAATCAACTAACGTAATATACCATATTACCAAATCAAAGATAAAAACCCACATGATCATTTCGATTGACACAGAAAAGGCATTAGACAAACTCCAGCATCCTTTCTTGATAAAAACACTGCAAAAGATAGGAATAGGAGGAAAATTCCTCAATATTATAAAGGGCATATGGAAAACCCACAGCCAATATTGTACTCAATGGGGAAAGGTTGAAAGCTTTCCCTCTAAGATGGGGAACAAGTAAGGATGCCCATGGTCACTATTGTTATTCAACATTGTGCTTGATGTTCTAGCCAGAGCAATTAGGCAAAAAGAAATAAACGGCATCCAAATTGGAAAAGAGGAAGTAAAACTCTCATATTCGCAGATGACATGATTTTATATTTAGAAAATTCCACAATATCTATGACAAAACTACTAGAGCTAATAAGTTCAGCAAAGTGGCAGTATATAAATGAAACACACAAAAATTAGTAGCAAAAAAATGTACTCGTAATGATCAATCTGAGGAGGAAATCAGAAAATTTACTCCATTTATAGTAACAACGAAAAGACTCAAATATCTAGGAATTAATCTAACCAGGGATGTAAAGGACCTGTATTCAGAAAACTACAAAATACTGCAAATAGAAATAAAGACCTAAACAAATTGAAGGGCATCTGTGTTTATGGATTGGAAGACTAAATATCATGAAGGTGTCAATTCTGCCCAAACTGATTTATAGATTCAATGCAATCCCAATCAAAATTCCAACATTCTACTCTACAGAAATAGAAGTCAATTACGAATGGGCCCTGAATAGCCAAAACATCCTAACAAAGAAAAGTGAAGTCAGAGGACTCACACTTTCGGACTTGGACGCCTATTACAAAGGTACGGTGGTCAAAACAGCATGGTATTTGCATAAAAATAGATACATTGATTGATGGAATCGATATGAGAGTTCAGAAATAGACCCTCACTTCTATGGACAACTGATTTTTTTAAAAATTTATTCCCCCCAGAGATGTTCCCTCGTCTGTCTGCTCATTGTTTGCACTCTCTGTATGCTCTCTGTGTCTGCTCACTGTGTCTGCTTGCTGTCTTTTAGGAGGCACCGGGAACCAAACCCGGAACCTCCCATGTGGGAGGCAGGTGCCCAGTCGCTTGAGCCACATCCACTCCCTGCTTGTTGTGTCTCCTCATTACAGCAGCTCATTGCGTTAGTTTGTTTTCTTTAGGAGGCACCAGGTACCGAACCCAGGACCTCCCACGTGGGAGGTGGGGACCCAACTGCTTGAGCCACATCTGCTCCCTCAACTGATTTTTTTTTTTTTTTTTTCAACTGATTTTTGATAAGCCTACCAAGTCCACTTTATCGGGACAGAACAGTCTCTTCAACAAATTGTGCTGGGAGAACTGGATATCCAATAACCACAAGAATGAAAGAGGACCCATCTCTCACTCCCTATACAAGAATCAACTCATAATGGATCAAAGATGTAAACATAAAAGCCAGGACCATAAAACTGCTAGACGATAATGTAGGGAAATGTTTTAAAGATCTTCTGATAGGTGGGGGTCTCTTAAACCTTATACCCAAAGTATAAGCAGCTAAAGAAAAAATGGACAAATGAGACCTCTTCAAAATAAAACACTTTTGCACTTCAAAGGTCTTTGAGAAGAGGGTAAAAATGCATCCTACTCAGTGGGAGAAAATATCTGGAAATCACACATCTGAGAAGGGTTTAATATCCATGATATATAAAGAGATCCTACAACTCAACAATAAAAAAGACAACCCAATTAAAAAATGGGCAAAAGACTTGAGTAGACATTTTTCTAATGAAGAAATACAAATGGCAAAAAAACACATGAAAAAAATGTTCAACATCACTAGCAACTAGGGAAAAGCAAGCCAAAGCTACAATGAGATACTTCACATTTACTAGAATGGTCACTATTTTAAAAAAGAAAAAAACAGAAAACTATGAGTGTTGGAAAGGATGTGGAGAGATAGGGACGCTTATTCACTGTTTGTGGGAATGTAGAATGGTATAGCCACTGTGGAGGGCTCTTTGGCAGTTCCTAAGGAAGTTGACTATAGACTTGACATGTGACCCAGCAATACCACTACTAGGTATGTACCCAGAAGAACCTCTGAGAGCAGGGACATGAACAGACACCTGCATATCAATGTTCATAGCAGCAGCATTCACAATTCCCAAAATACGAAAACAGCCAACCCAAGTGTCCATCAACTAACAAATGCATAAACAAATTGTGGTTATATATACACAATGAAATGTTATTCAGCCGTAAGAAGGAATGAAGTCATGAAGCATATAACAACATGGATGAGCCAGGAGGATATTATGTTGAGTGAAGCAAGCCAAACACAAAAGGACAAATATTGTATTATTTTGCTATTATGAGCTGTATATAATAAGAAAACATGTGGAGTTAATAGCTAGAATATGTTACCAGAGAATAGAATGTGATTAGAGAATGGAAAGCTGAGGTTTAATGTGTGCTGAATTGGTAAAAAGATTGTTTGGAAATGTTTGGAAATGAATAGAAATGGTGAAAGCATATCAAAGTGTTTGTAATTAGCAACACTAATATATGGGTGTAATAGTGGTTGAAAGGGAAAGTTTAAGGTAGTGTATATTAGTAGAAGGTAAGCTAAAAAATGTAGCATGGGACTGTATAGTATAGCCAGCCCTCTTGTGAAAAATGAGTGTGGTTATTAGTGCATATATAAGAATGTTTTTCTCTGAAACAACAAATACATGATTGTTTTACAAGATGTTAATATCAGGGTGATATTTTGGCAAAAATAAAACCAAAGCAATCTGTGGACAGTAGTGTGTAGTTATATATTAATAACCTTCCATCAATGGTGAAAAAAAAGAGGAAGTATGCTAAGTGAAAGAAACTAGACAAAACGTACTACATATTATTAGTCTCTGTCTATACAAAATGTAAATACAAATAAATTATAGAGATGGAAATAAATTAGCAGTTGCATATATGACAGGAGGATAGAGAGATGGAGAGGTGACTACTAAAAGGTAGAGGGTTTTTTGTTTGTTTATTCGTTTTTGTTTTTGTTTTTTTTTGCAGTAATGAAAATGCTCTAATATTGATTGAAGTGATGAATGCACAACTCTGTGATTATACCATATACCATTGATTGTACACTTTAGTTGGATTGTGTGGTTTATGAATACATTTCAATAAAATTTATAATTAAAAAAAAGCTCTTCAGAAACAGGATTAGTATTTGTAGGCCTAGTAAAATATCCTTTTTTTATCCTACACAGTGGAGGAGGTGGAAATTTTATTCTTTCAACAAGTCTGTCTGGTTATTTTCGAGTCCAGGGAGTGGCGGTTCCCATGGTACACAATGGCTATGGATTTTTCTACCACATCAGAGATGACAGGTGAGGCTGCTTTTTAAAATTCTTACTGTACTGTCACATAAGAAAGCTAGCTCTTTTGTTTGTTTGAATGTCTTTCCTACACTGTAATTTCTCTTCTGTTCTCATCTGTCACTGGCTACATAGACAGCTGTTTTTGCTACTTAAGCATTTAATGTGTATTTATGTTCTTTTGTCTTGCTTCCTACAGTGAGACACTTTTCAAATTAGTCTCTTAGGTGCTTTTGTGCAGAACACTGTTTAAGGTTGACTCAATGATCATATCATCCTATTCCTCAAAATCTGTACTCATTTTAACATACCTGATTTACCTAAGGTATTTTATGGTCAGTTCAGATAAAATTTGACCACCTGTCAATATGTGGTGGTTTTTGTAGTCCAGACAATCCTTGTAAGACAAAAATAAAAAAGACTGGGTAAATCAGTTTATAGTAAAAAAAAAAAGAATATTTCACCAATTAAGGTGCATTTCACTTGCGTTATGTGGAGATTGGCTTATGTTTTGGAAAGAGTGAGAAAGAAAAGATTAAAATCTAGTAGGGAAAAGCGAAATGAAGAACAAGGCATATGAAAATGATAGCAAGACTTGGAAGTTCTTCACTTACACAGTCTGGTAGTCTCCTCACAGGGGTCTTTCAAAATATGGAGGGCTTTGTAAAAAATAATGTGCCTACATTTTGCACTATGTGAATAAGATGAGGACAGGGTTGGAGGCACTTCAAATGAAATGTGAAAAATTGGGATAATACGTATGACATATTCCAGTTTCTAATATATTGTTTTTGTACTTTTCCTTTTTAAAAGAGTTTACAGTCAAGATTATTTTTCAAAAGTTTATCAGCTTCCATGTCAATTGTGATTTGTGCATAATCAGTTTAACAAGTGATACTTGTTATTTTTCTATTAAAAAGGGTCAGAAGTCTAAATTATCATCATATACAGAGAGTAAGTAAACATTTTAACATATTCCCTGACAAGTAATAGATTCTGTTTTAAATGCAGTGATGAGTTCAGGTCAGTTCTCTGACTTAGAAAAAATATTTTTAATGATCCTGGTGTAGAACTTACATTCATTAATTCAGAAAATAGTCAGTGAGTACTTACAGTGTTCCAGGTATTGTTTTAGGTGCTAACTGCACAAGACAAACAAGATCCCCTCTCTTGTAAGTTTTATTTTCTACTTGAGAGAGACTAAAGCTAACAAGTAAGCAAGATACTTGTTTGAATGTTGTGAAGGAAATAAGTAAGTTGGTGTGGTAATAGAAACTAACTGGTTAGGGAAGGAGCACTGCTTTATGTAGTGTGGCTGGGAAAGGTCTCTGAGGAGTGACAGTTAAGCCAAGATGTTCAGGATGAAAGTGAATTAACCACAGGAATAACCAAGGAAATAGTTTCCCAGAATATGACCATTGCTTTCCAATTCTCCTACCCAAGCCAAACCACCATCTTCTATCACATAGGCTATTTCAGTAGGTTTCTATGTGGTCTTCTTGCTTCCATCATTCCTTCCTTACAGACCAGTCTCTGCACAGTAGCCATAGTGATCCCTTTAAAAATGTAACTCAAGTTGTATACTCCTCTACTCAGAATCCTCCAGGGGCTTCCCATATCATTCATAGTAAAATCCTAAGTCATCCTGTAAGACCTTACATGATCTAGCTCTCGGTCACCTCTCTGATCTTACCTCCTACCATTCTCCCACTGTTTCACTCCACTCCAGCACAGTGTCTTCTTGTTCCTCAAGCAAGGCAAGCAAGCTCTCTCTTGAAGGCATTCACAGTTATGATTTCCTCTGCCTAGTACTCTCTTCCTTGAGATATTTGCAAGAATCACTCCCTCACTTCATGCAGATCTTTGCTGAAATGTCATTTCACCTGAGAGGCTTTCCCTGCTTCCTGACCTTCCCCCCACCCATGCTGTTTTTTTTTTGTAGCAGTTATAACTACCCAGTATGTACATATTTGTATACTATCAATCTTCCTTTCCTAGAATATGTTTCACAAGAACAGGGTCTTTGATTTATTTGTTGCTGTATCCCAGCTCTGTAATAATGTCTTGTTAGTATTTTGTACTCTATAAATATTTTTAGAATGACTTTTTCATTGGAAAAGTCATAAGTATAAAGGTCCTGGGATAAAAAAGAGGTTGGCACTTAAGAGGAACAGAAAGAGGCATTATGACTATAACTTAGCATTTGAGGAGGAGGGTGGTAGAAGTGGTTGAAAAAGTTGGCAGGTGCTAGCCTTATAGCACATTGCTCTCAACCCTGAGTGCACATTAATATCAAGTGGGACATTTAAAAACTACCCCTGGAGACACCGATTCAGTTGGTGTGGTCAGTTGATGTACATCCTTGTAACAAAAAGAGTTTGGGTTTTCTCCCCAGAATAATGGGAAGCATGGGAAGCATTTTAAGAGTTTTAACTATGGGAGCTATGTGTTTTCATTACATGTAAAAAAGATCACTGGCTGCTATATGGAGTATAAATTTGGTGAAGAACAGTGAGATGAGGAAGAATGAGATGAGGAAAATTAGGAAGCAAGAAGGATGATGACTTGAACAAAGCTGTTAATAATGAAGGGTGTAAAGAAGTGGATGGATTTGAGTTATATTTTGGAGGTAGAATCAGGAGGACTTACTGATGGATTGCTGATCTGCTGGTGGCATTTTCTGAGATGGAGAAAATTGGGGGAGAAACAGGTTTGGGGCATGTAAGGGTGGAATAAAAAATTTTTGTTTTGTGTTTGTTGGTTTTGAGATTCCTGCCAATGCAATAATTTATTATATTTATAAAATATTCTATGTCAGTAGGCACCTGGATATATGAGTGAAGAGCTCAGAAAAGAGGCAGAGCTAGAGGTGTAAATTTATGAGTCATTACTATGAAAAAAACCAAAATAGTTTTCAAATGAAATACATGGAAATTGTCTCAAAGAAATTTTTTCATTCATTATTAAACTTGTAAATTGTGGCTTAAAATTGGTTTATTTTACTTTTAAAATAACATTTTTATTTTAAATGTATTACATGCTCATTGTAAGAAATTTGGAAAATGTGGAAAAATATAGAGAACAACATTATCTACATTTCCATTACAAGACACAAGACTGTTATTGTATGTTTCCAATCTATACATAGATCTTGCATGTGTATAATTTTTAAAATTTGGATCATATTGTAAATATTTTTTGTGTCCTTTTTGTGAATTCCATTCTCAACTAGTATTATTTCAAGCAGTTCCCAATGCAGTTAAATATGCCTTGAGATATTTTAATGATTGGATAATGTCCAGTCTTAAAGATTTCCATACTTTAACCAGTTCCCTATTATTTCCAGTTTTTCTATCATTAAAAGTAATGCATAATGTTATAATATATCCTTCCTTATTTCATCACACTGTTGCCAACTTTAAGTATTATCATAAAAATTCTTTACCAATTTGATAGGCAAAAATCACAACATAACTTGAATCCTTTACTTATGAAGTTAAATGTTTTTACCGTTTGTTGGCATCTGTTTCTCTTGTGAATTGTCTGTGCATGTAGGAAAGATTATTTCTTTCTGTAATTTAGAAAGATAACTGAATTCTTGAAAAATTTGACACTTAAAGAATTGTTTATCTGTTGAAAGAAACATATTTAGATGTTGCTAAATATTTAGGAATTACATGCACAGTGTGGCTGGAAAATGACTCTAGTGATCATGAATCACTAGGTAAACACAAGCTAGTATTTCCTATAGATTCCTGTATTATCTCCTCAAATCCATTGAAATCCAATGTTTGAAATCCATTCAGACATTGATTTCATCATTATATACTAGGTGAGAGCATGTTTTTACTTTATTCTACTTGATCCAAAGCACATGTTGACAACATAATTTACTATCCATTTAAGTGACAAGAAAATTACATGGCTGTCTATAAGCTTTACATTGTACAGCACTGTGATTGTAATTTGAGCTTTAATGCATGTTTTGTTATAGAGAATTCTGGATGTCTGGAAAGGGGAAGGCTAGTTCCAATGGAGTTAGTAGTCCACTTTCTGCCCTGAGCCCACCAGAAACCAGGCTTCTCTCCTATTTTCTTCAGCTTCTGGGGACCACTTTTATCATCTGCCTGATGTGGCTTTCTTTATCAAGGGGATCTAGGAGAAGACAGTAGATCTGGTTCCAACAGTTTCTCTCTTTGGCTAGTCTAGAAACAGCTCTTCCATTTCCTTTTATCCTTCCTTCTCTATTTTAATTCTTTATTCACACTCTTCAAACTCCATACACTTCTTTAAAAATAGTTCGTTTCGTTGAAAAATTCATACTCCAACTTAATACAGTAAGACCTTACTCCAGAGCACTCATGGGCTCTGGCTAATTTTTTGTTCCCTTTTGTCCTCAGGCTTTAGTCACATAGCAAATTCCGTGTTTCCTCATCTATATAAATCTGGCTATACCTTCTATTGTGGTCAGGTTATATTTGCCTAATATCAGCAAGAATTCACATTTTATATGTGACTATCCTAATAGATTATTCACCATTACAATTTGGAGTCTTTTTGTGTTGTGAATTTTGCATTGTACTTAATCATTTATTATTTGTGCTTCACAGGTTTGTTGTGGCTTGTACAGCTTGGAAATCATGTCCAGAGACCAATGCAGAAAAACTAGTTCAGCTGACATTTGGCGCTTTCCATGATATGATACAGCTGATGGACACTGCTCAGCTTTAGAGGCTAATCATTTATTAAGCACTGACCAAAATATATCATTAATCTGGATGCCGGGAGTAAATTGGTAATATGAGATGGAGGGAATGTTGACTTGAAAGAAATTTGTTAAATATCTCATAGAAATTAGAAGAATCATGTTCCCTAAATATATTCTGCCACAGACAGTAGAAATATTATTTTTAAGCTTCCTCTGATGCAGCAGCAATGCAAATTATGAAACAGTGAATGTAGAACTATGCAATGTTTAAGATGGGCCTCAACAGTGAACAACTACAAATTTTAACAATGCAAATCTTACTCTAATTTTAAAATATTTTGTTGGTACTTATATAGATTAAAATCCTTTCTCTAAACATCATTGTAGAGTACATCTCTCAAGCACTTTAACATTTTCTAGTTGCCAAAGGGTATAACATACATGATTGGATGCTGGTTTCCCTGAAATCAATATCTTCCACATTCACCACAGGGATACAAGTGCACTATGTTTGGGAAAGATCACTACCATTTAATGGTGATCTAAAATACAGAGTTTCTGTTGGAAAGAAAAATTATGTTGTAGTAGGGAAGTTTATACTCCCTGACTCACACACAAAAAAACCCTAACAAAATTTATGGTATAATGATATAATTAGTTTTGTGAATATAAAGATAAAACACTCCTATTTAAAATTAATTGTTTTAGCGACTTTTAAAGGGTTAAAAGCCTGAGTCATATCCTCAGGATTTTGCAGTTTGTTTTTTCCTCCTTTCTGTTCAATTTTGTAGTTTCTACTCTCAGAAAATAAAACTCCCAGAATCATAGCTTCTTGTTTTGTGTTTGAATAAGTAATTCATTCCTGTTTGACTTTATGCTTTATTTTAGTTATCTATTACTGTGTAATCAAGCAAAATTTAGTGTCTTAAAACAGCAATTTATTATTTGTCACAATTATGTCAGCTGATTGTACCCAGCTGAATGGTTTTTCTTATGGTTTTGCCCTAGGATATTTATGTGGCTGCAGTTATTAGACTACTGGACTGAGGCTTGAAGGTCTGTGATGACCTCACCCACATATCTGGGGACTTGATGGCATGGCTTTCTCCATGCCATCTCTGATGATTCAGTAGTCTAGATTGGGCTTCTTTCTTGGGATGGGAGTGTCCCAACAGGCAAAGGTAAAAGTTTCAATGCCTCTTTAGATCTAGGCTCTGAAGTTAAAATATGTCACCTCTTTGCATTCTGTTGATCAAAACAAGTCACAAGCGCAGCCCAGATTCAAGGGGTGAGGATAAGTCTCATTTCTTGATAGGAGGAATAGCACAGTCACTTTGGAAAAGGGGCTGTATTTTTGACAATCTACCATGCAACTTAAGATAAAGATTACCATATACTTAGTGTACTGGGTGAGGTACTGATGATACATACATTCTTTTTTTTTTTTTTTGCATTCTCATAGGTTCCAAATTTGAAAAATCTGGTTTGCTCTTATTGTTAACCGTCATAATGACCGACATTTGAGCCCTTAAACCGTGTCAGGCACTATCCTAAGAATTACCAGTACAATTTTTTTTTTTTTTTTTAAGGAGGTACCAGAGATTGAACCCAGGACCTCTTATATGCAAAGCAGGCACTCAACCACTGAGCTACACCTGCTCCGCTCAGTACAATTTCTTTATGAAAATATTCAGAGTTGGCTTCTTTGCCATCTGATATAACCTTCACTGTTACTATAAAATAGGAAAATGAAATCTGAAGACCTTTCCCTCACTTGTGCAGGATTGTAGACTCGATTACAAGGACATTTAGAATCATTTGGTTGACTTTAAATAATGTCTATAGAGTTGAATATTTTGGAAACTGCATTACCTCCTGCAGAGAAACCTCTTCTCACTTACTCTTTAACTTGTTTCCCTAATGTGCCTGAAGTTGAAAATCACCTGGGTTGCTTTTTAAAAACACAAATTTCTATGCCTCAGCCCAGTCCTTTTAAATTAAAATTTACAGGGACACATGCCTGTGTTAGTCAGGGTTCCCTAAGGGAAACTAATCGACAGGAGATATCTGTAAATAATATGAGATTTTATAAAATTGTCTCATGTGTCTGTGGGGATTCATGAGTCCAAATTCTGTAGGGCAGGCTGCAAACCAGGAACTCCAATGAAGGTCCTCTGTGAATTCCCCAGAAAAACCTGTTTGACTGAAGTAAAGATGAAAATTCTCTCTTCTGACTGCTGAAATAATCGCCTCTCCTTTTAAGGCCTTCATCTGATTGGATGAGATGTCACTCATTGCTGAAGGCAATCTCCTCAGTTGATTGTAGATGTAATCAGCCATAGATGCAATCAACTTAGTAATGATTTCAGTACACAAAATGTCCTCACAGTAACAATTAGGCCAGTGCTTACTTGACCAAACAATCAGGCACTACTCACTTCCTTGCCAAGTTGACACTTGAGCTTAACCATCCCATGATCCTTATCAGGCAAGTTGAGAATAATTACACAACAGTAGATTGAATTCTATTCATTTTTGAGTCCCTGAAGTAAAATATTCCTTCCCCACTCTTTTCTTGGTTAATATGAAGTTCAGTCCATTTATGGTCACATTTGAAAATTTTTTTGTAATATATGGTTTATTATAGATAGAAGAACTTAGTTTGGACAGTGTGCTCACCTAAACAACCTGTACAGTATGAAGGATTGTTATTGCCATAGAAAAGTATGGAATAAACAAATAATTCTGAAAAGACATTTTGGTGTGGTTAGCTTCCAAGGGTTGCCTAGAATATTTCTTTTCACCTTCCATCCAAGCATAGCTTTCCTTGTTTTAGGAAAAGTGGTTTAATTTTCTGGAAAAACTGGAATATTTGTAAAATAGGTAATGCAGTTACTATTAAAACTTAACATTTTATTATTTCCATTGTTTCAAGTTACATTAAGGGAGTATGTGTACTTTAAATTGAATTTTAAACTTTTTAAAAAACAATTAATGGTATGACTTTTATTTTTTTCTTTGTGGAACAAATGTGTGCCTACCAAGTTAGATAGTCTAAAGGCTCTTTCATCTTCTCCTGGATTTCCATGATAAAACTGGGAATAGATTCATTTTAAAAAACGTTAGTTCCCTAATACATAATTTGCAAAAGGGAGAGACTAGGCTATGGAACAATTTATTTTACCTTTGTACTTGGTAAAATTGTTCCCAAACCATTCTGTCATCTACTCAACTATTCAGGATCCTAAGAATTTCCCCTATGTCTGTGACTTCTATTAATTCTACAGCTGTATATGTCTGAACTTTACTCTTCTTTCTTTGTATGTTTCTGATAACTCAGGGAGCGTTAGGCTGCTATTTTCATACTTCCTCTAGATGGATGTCACTTCTAATTCCCAAATTTCAAATGCTGTAAGATCAAATAAACAATTGGATGTTCTAAATTCATCTGTAATAAGATATACCTATATTTCATAATAACTTAAATGAGAAACTTCTTTTATCAGTCAGATAAAGTTGTAGAATGATTTAAATTTATTTTTAAGATACACTATAACAAGAGTTCATCATAAGTTCTGTGTCCCAGCCTGAACATTGACCATTGAAAAATAGATGCCTTTCTGAGCCAGCAGCTGTTGATGTGTGCCATGCTCCTTGATTTTGCCGTTCTGAAACACGACTATTAAGTCTGCATTCTGGATGGTGGAAAGGCGGTGAGCGATCACGATGCAGGTGCGGCCTTCTCTGGCTTTGTCCAGGGCTTCTTGGACAACCTATTGATCAATAAAAATCGAAGCTTTATCTTAAAAACTGTATAAATAAGTTATATATTACATTGAAGGGAATATTAAAATTTTACCATCCTAGCAAACCAACTGTTTTCTATTTTCTTTGAATCTTTGGCTTTATCCATGTATATTTTATGTAATATACATTATAGTCTAAATATAGATATGTTCTGCTTTTTTATTATAATACAAATGTATACCCATGCTATAAATAATCTTCACATAGCCTTAAATTTTCTAACCAACATATATTTTATTTAGTTAATCCCCTTATAAATGATGATTTTATTTTCATTTTTCATTATTATAGTTAAGGTTCTAAAATGTGATTTATATAGCTTTTTAAATTTTAATTTCAAATATTTAAGTATTTTTATACCTTAATTTTTTGTTTATAAATATATGTGATTGATTTAGAAATTTTGGAAAATATTATAGGGAATAAAATAAGAAAATTTCCTATTACCTCAAAATAACCACTGTTAAAATGTGTGTTTACTTTTATCCCCATGTATATATATTTGATTTTCATGATTGACAGCACTAAATTATTTTACAAATTATTTTACAAATTAAATGGAACATGAAGTGGGAGGCCATACCTTTTCACTTTCAGTATCCAGAGCTGATGTAGCCTCGTCCAACAGTAGGATTTGAGGATGTCTGACAAGAGCTCGAGCAATAGCAATCCTCTGTTTTTGACCTCCTGAGAGCTGAGTCCCTTTATCTCCTACTCGTGTTTCATATTTCTGCAAATTAGTCCTTAATAAAATTAATAAAGTGCTAATCCAGAAAGATTGCTAATGGTATATTGAATAAACTTCTACTTTTCAACATTTGATGGTCAGTTCTAATTCAAGGGAAAAAAATTTCTATAGCACTAGATAGTTGCTGTTTTAAGAATAATTTTTCAATTTAACAGTGTTCATTTTCAGAATCAAACTAAAACTCTAGTGAATTTCATTCTCAGTGTATTCTACAACAGAAATTTGACTGAAAATTCTCAAGTTCCTACCATTATCCTAACGCCATTGATCTGATGCCGCTGGCATCCTAAAGAGGCTATATGTTAATGCTTTCAGGTCTTTTAAAATTTTAATTTGAAATATTCAAATAACCCACACTGAGCCTAGTTTATTTTTTAAACTCATTCACTCAAATATTTGCTATCTCTCTCTTTTAAATATTTTTTTGATTGCATAAATGTTACATCAAAAATATAGGGGACTCCAATACTGAGTATCTCTTATGCTAAAACTGTGGAAAATTTTAAAAAATGAATTAGGCTTTGTTTCTGCCCAGAAAAAATTTATAATCTCAGAGAAAGAAAAATACATATTCAACACTTGAGTAATATAAGTATGTACCAAATGAGTATGTACACAACATGCTATGAAAGATCAGAAGAGGGAGATAGAAATTGTTGTGGAGGCTGGGTGGGAGGAGAAGAGAAGAAATGAGAGAGAAATGAAGGAAAGAAATCTTTGTTGCAAAGTTGAATTTTGAGAGGGAGTATTCTAGGCTGAGAAAGAACATTAAATGAATAAAGATTCAGATTGAGTTAGTACAGTTTGCAGGGCTTATGCAGTAATATACATCAATCATGTAAATTGATTTCCTAAAGTCCAATGTCAATTATATTAAAAGCTGAAGTTTAAAGTGTTTCCATTCACCGTCAGATCCAATACTTGATTCAAGTTGAAGATTGTCATATAAGCATTGATAAAGCTAACCAGATAACCAACATGGGACTTTAAAATTTTTTGTGTGTGATTTCTAATTATATTAGAATATAAAAGCAAATATAATATGTTTTACTTCATTTAATCCAGTATGTCACAAGATGAATGCCACATCTTGTGAATGTGATTCTTAATGGATGCCACAAGTTGAATTACCCTTGCCATCATTTTGGGGGATCTCAAGTCATCTTTCTAGGGCTCTTCATGTTTACCCGTCACTGAAGAAAATAATTGCATTGAACTTTTAACTTAGATATTTTTCAAATCCATATTGACTTCACTGCATTTTGATTACTGCTATAGCAGCTATAATGAGGGTGCAAATGTTTGCTAATAACTTCCTTACATTTGTAGTGTAGCAGTGAGAAACTAAATACCTTCACGGGCCAAGCAGGTAAAAAAAAACGTGTGAATGGGCTGGGCAAGGGGGGGATAAATAAAATAAAATAAATCTTAAAAAAAAAAAAAAAGGTAAAAGGGAGTGTTGGGAACTATGGAAACTGGAGAGTACATGTCCTCTGAACAAGAATAAAATTAAACATTAAAAAAACCAACTTTATACAAAAATTAACTCAAAATAGATCATGGACTTAAGTGTGTAACAAAAAACTATGCAAGTTTTAGGAAAAAAACAGTGGAGAAAATCTTTGGCATCTAGGCCTAGGGAAAGAGTTCTTAGATCTGACACCAAAAGCACAATGCATAAAAGGAATTGTAACTCATCAAAATTAAAAACTCTGCTCTGCAAAAGGCCCTGTTAAGAAAATATATTTGCAAGCCACTTAATTCTAACATAGGACTAGTATCTAGAATATATAAAGAACTCTCAAAACTGAACAGTCTAAAAAAATCCAATTAAAAATTGGCAAAAGACATGAGGAGGCATTTCACCAAAGATATATAGATGGCAAATAAGCACATAAGATGTTCAATATCATTTGCCATTAGGGAAATGCAAATTAAAAATACTACAAGATAACACTACACATCTATCATAATGGTCAAAATAAAAAATAGAAAAGCAAATGCGGGTAAAGATTAAAGAAACTACACCACTCCTACATTGCTGGTGAGAATGTAAGATGGTACAGCCAATCTGAAAAAACAGTTGGGCAGTTTCTTATAAAACAAAACATGCAATTTCCATATAACCCAGCAGTTGCACTCCTGCTCATTTATCCCAGAGAAATAAAAACTTAGGTTCACAGAATGTTTGAACAGACATTATACACAAGTCTTTATAGCAGCTTTATTCATAATAGCCCCAAACAGGAAACCACCCAGATATCTTCCAACAGGTGAGTTGTTAAACTGTGGAACAGCTATACCATGGAATACTACTCGGCAATAAAAAGGAATGAACTGTAGATACACAAAACTTGGATGAATCTCAGGAGAATTATGCTAAGTGAAAAAAGCCAGTCCTAAAGTTACATACTGTATGATTCCATTTCTATAATAGTCTTAAACTACAAAATTATAGAAATGGAGAACAGATTAGTGGTTGCCAGGGATTGTGATGACAGATACATTGGGGAGGTGGTGAGCGCAAGAGGAAGGTGGATGTGGCTGTGTGGCTATAAAAGGGCAACATGAGGGATTTTGGTGGTGATGGAATTGTTCTGTATCTTTTGTGGTGGTGGATTCTTGAATCTACACATGCAGTAAAATTGCATAGAACTAAATATACACGCACAAATGAGTACAAGTAAAACTGGGAAAATCTGAATAAGATCGGTGGATTGTATCAATGTAATATCTTAGTTGTGATATTGTACTATAATTTTGCAAGATGTAACTATTGGGGGAAACTGGGTAAAGGGTGCACAGGAATCTCACTGTATTATTCCTTACAACTTCATGTGAATCTACAATTATCTCAAAAAGTTTGATTTGAAAAAAAAAATGTATCATAAAGTCTAAACCAAACATGACTGCAGGCTAAAAACCTCACAACCACCAGTTTGTAACCAGGTGTTTTGGAACTACATCACCTCATTTACTTTTCACAGTATTTGTGTGAGGCAAGCATGACCTCTAATATTCCCATTTCCCAATAAGGAAACTTGGTGACATGAAGTTATGTGTCTTGTCCAGGTCACATGCTAATAAAGTAGACTTCAATTCTGTTTTAAGACATCATTGGTGTAAAACTTGGGGAGTTGTTTTGGGATGAAAACAGTTTGTGGTTGATTCTGATTTTAGCCTAAGTTACCAGTTAACTTACGTGGGGCAACGTCTCAATGAAAGGATGTATGTTGGCTGCTTTGGCTGCATTCACAATTTCATCCTGTGATACATCCCGGCTATTGTCTCCATAGGCAATATTCTCAGCAATGCTATAGTCAAACAGTACAGGCTCCTGGGACACAATTCCAAGTTGAGCTCTGAGCCACTGGACATTGAGTTTTTTTGCATCTTGACCATCTAGGAGCTTAAAACCAAAGTCGACAAACTATAAGAAGAATTTTAAAACAACACAAAAAATAACCTAACAGTAAGTTGCTAGATTAACCATTTGGAGGACTGTTGCGTTTGTGCAATAGCAGTTGTGAAATACCAAGCCCTACAACCTCTAAGCTGTTGAACAGCCAACTTAAGCTGTTGAAAGCCAACATGTGCAACTAGATGATTTTTATGGTATCAGATCTGCTGTCCCCTGAATGACTCCAACCTTTCAACCTAACTTTACTCCCTTCCCCCAGGCACACCAGAAAAATGCATGGCCCCAAAATTCTGAAAGTTGGCTAACTCCTGCCCTACCTCTACCTCTGTTCTCCCTGAGAACTGCCAACTTTAAACCTCGCCCACTTCCCTTTTCTGACAGCATTGAAGGAGAAGAGTTCAACAGAAAGTGAACAAGGTCAACGGGCGGTATTTTTGGGAGACGTTTCTGCTGGTGGTTGTTTTGACTTTTTGTTTGCTGTAAGCAGGAGGCACGGTGCTCCTAGAGGAGCTTTGTGATTCAGTGATTAATGCAGCTTCCCTCTGTGTAAGAAAGGCCACAGGTGAAGGAATAGGCATTAAAAGTCCAACTAGTTGACCTTTCTTAATAAAGATAAAATGCCCACCACAGTATTAGTAGTCCATACCTACAGAGTTTGTTAAGCAGGTTGGCCTATATTTATATGTGCATAATAATTCTAATAGTAAAAGCATAAGATTTCCTGGAAAGAAACAACTAAATAAAGTTTAATACTTTGGTGACTGTCCAAATGCGGGTGGGCTCACCCCCACCCCAATTAGGGAGGGAATGCCTCAGACCAGGACTAGGCTTCGGTCAGTGAGTGCTTTGCCCCGGTAAGGGGAGATGCCATCACTATCGGTAAGAGCCACTCTTCATTGATGGAAGAGAGCCAGGGCTAGATACCAGAAAATAAAGGATGAAAGCCAAACATGAAAGGACTGGAGGTTGGGGATCAAAGTCAAAGTTAGACAGCTTAGTGTTCAGGGTTAGAGAGAGAAGGCAAAGCAGAAGGAGATGGGGAGGGATTAAGCAGGGTGTCCTAGGAGTCAGCTTTGAATGTTGACCAGAGTTTGTAGTTTACCTTTATAAGCCAGTAAATGAGTATTCGCTTAGGAGGGTCAGGTGGGCTCGAAGGCCTGTGGCATGGTAGGGTCAACCTCATATCCTGTATTTTCAGGGCCAGATTAAATGCCTGATATTGAGCACTATAGTCCCCATATAGTCTAGCTATGGGTGCCAGTTTGGGGCTTACAGAACATAGGTATTGTGTCACATAGGATTACTGGTCTTCAGTTGTCCAGTTTTTTCATCATGACAATATTGGTTTGGCCACTTAAAATATAGCCTAAAACCAGGTTATTAAAGTGTGCTCACCACTGTTCCACCCATGGGGTCGTAGAACCGCTCAAGGAGCTGGACCACTGTGCTCTTCCCGCAGCCACTGCTGCCCACCAGGGCCAGTGTTTGTCCCTTCTTCACCTCGAAGCTCAGCCCCTGAAGCACTGGCACATTTGGCCGAGTGGGATAGTTGAATATGATGTCATTAAACATCACATTTCCTTCCAACTTACTCTAAAAAAAAATTTTTTTAATGTTGTTATTATAATTGGTTTGATAGTTATTGGAATTAGAAGTATTACTTCAAGGAAACTTTACCAAAGATTGTAGAAGAGAAACAAAATTTATATATAGTACATTGCTGGCACCCAGTTAATATTGATAGCAAGTTGTTATTGTATAAAATGAAGATGGGAGAAGGAGGATACAGGTTAGATTACATAAAAATTATATTAGAGAGAATTGTTATCTAATTTCAATTATTGGTTCATTTAAGATCAACATTTAGCTTTCCCAACTGTTAATTCTGCAGCTGGAGCCAAGCCAGGAGCTGTTTTGTCTTTGGTTCAAAGGCTTGGGCATTTAGCAGAAGTTTCTACTTCTCAGTGGTCAGCCCTTGTCTCAAGCCCTGAAGCCTCTTTATATCACTCACTAGGCACAGGAATTTTCTTAGAACATGAAATACTTGGTAAAGTCCCAGAAAGATTGGGAAAGTCCCAATCTCTTACCACACTGCTTCCACATCAAACATCAGCAGCATGTGTAGGGCAAAGAACATTCAGATATGAGTTTGAGTTAACTTTTTAGATGGCAAAGGATTATAACACTCATTAGGAATAAAGTGACCTTCTTACTAATTAACTCAGTCATTACAAAATGTTATTGCATTTACATGACAGAATTATATGTATGTACCTTCATGTAGAAATGACTAGCAGAATTCATGAAAATCGTTTAGTTGCAAAACATCTGGATTTATTACGTATGTATGTATGTGCTAAACTTCAGAATCCTTGAACCCTCTTGTGAAATTATAAAATACTAGGAAAATAGACCAAATATTACCCATATAAATATCAGAAAGTAAGCTAAATATGTCAATGTAGTCACCACAAATTTATCTTTTAGTTACAACCTTGTAACTAACAAACCTCTAGGAAAAAAATTAATTAAGTACTCATCAGGCAGCAGAGAACTCACAGGCCTCAGCCCCTCTTCACTGTAGCTGTCAATCAAAGGTTGTCTTTCAAACAGCATGAATAAGTGGGCTGCGGACAACTTGGCTTTGGCATAGTCTGGAGCAAATGAACTAGCATGTCCTAAAGCCACTGCACCCAACACCATAGCAGAAAACACCCTAGACAGAAGTAGGCAAATTTTAAAATTAGCTTACATAATTAGTTGCATGATGTTTGAAGAAATCCCAATGGCATTCTGTTTACTAATATTTATCTTTTTTATTCCCTTAATCATCCCCTTTTATACTTTATTCTGCCCTTAATGCCACCCCACCCCACCCCCTAGTCCCCACCACCTACATAAACTTCCATGAAAATCCAGTAAAAATAGAAATGGAGAAGAAGGAGAGGAAAGGCAAGATCCACTGCCTGAGGGTTTGCTTTTTCTCTACTTGCCTTGTGGCTTTCCTTAGGAGCCTCTAATTTCCAAGAGTTAATGTAACTTTCCAAAGTTCTTCATTTTCAGAAAGTGGCTTGTAACTAAATCTGATTTGTAATCTCAACTAATTTTAATAGATAATATACACTTTCTAGAGTCGAGGGAACTGAAGCACAAAGTGCTTAGGTGGCTTGATCAGTACCAGACAGGGAATGATTATTTCCTATTAAATCCACAGCTCTGACTTTCAGTTTGTGGCTTCTTCTATACTACCTTTTGTGATAACAATCACTATAGTTAAGGAATTTTTATTAGGTAAAATAAGCCTTTACTAGAAATAACTTTTCTTTTGCAATTACAATAACTATTGACACTACTGTGAAACATAGCTGTCCCAGTAAAAATCTCTGCTATCTAGTAATAATGGAGAACTTTAGAAAATTTTTCATCTTCCCAAACTTCAAAATTTAAGATATAAAATGTTTTGGTTTTTTTTTTAAAC
>JAQZBX010005901.1:30057-40868 GCA_029593785.1 Cabassous unicinctus
TAATTATCTCAATGATATTTTTTTCTACATAATAAAATTGTACTCTAAGTTGTAATTCCCAGCTGGATATTTCCACTTGTCCCTACAAAGCCACTTTCCACTCTCTACCCATCTTCACCTTGTACCATCCACTCTGTCCCCTATGAGGCTGACCTTCATGAACTACATCAAAATTCTTTCTTGTCCTCTGGCTTCTGATGGGTTTGGCCAATGGAAAGCACAGCAGGGGATCAGAGGGTTGAAGGCCAGGGTATTTGTTTCTTTGGTTTCTGTCTTGCCAGTTGTCATGGTGTTTGGTATTTTTCCACAGTGCACATAAAGTCCCTATGTTGGTATCTGAAAACCTTTCCCTGCTCTTGTTCTTTAGTCTTAAAGCAGTAGCAGTTCCTTGCTGGATACTGCTGGTCTGTTAACAGCACCCCTGGGTTCTACTTTATCCCTTGTCTTGTCAGTTGACCTTAACTGACAAGTTAAGGGTAAAGACTTTGTTAATAGATCCTTTAGCAAATTTCCCTCAGTTTCCCTGTTTGTAGTGCCATCTGTTTCCTGTTGAGATCCTTATCAATAAAAAGGCAATATATACACTATTTTCATGGATCTCAAAGCTTTTTAAATTTTAGATGAAAGCAAAAGAACAACTTTTTAAGAGGTTTCACTTTTCTTGTCTTGATCCTGTTCAAAAAGGTCATTCACCACTGCTTTAAAATCAATCCTTCAGAGCAGAAATATGCCAAATGATCTTAAAGAGTGGCTTCCCTCTTACAATACTAGACTGCAACCTAATTGAAATCAGAAAGACCATTGATTAGCCTTAGAAACCAAGAAAAAAGGAGAGGTATGGAGGCAAAGGTTGCAGCCCTGGTAAAGAGAGAGAGAGCCTTTGCCAGACTTCAAGCATTCCCACCCTGTTGCCAATGCCCTCTTTTGGTTGCAGAGAAAAAGCAAACCCTTTGTTTCGAGTCCATGCTTACCAGTAACCTTCTAATTATTTATTTCTGCCTACATTCTACTATGAGAAAATTTGCTGGCCTGATTGGAGTTGTACATATAACTAAATTTCTGGTTTATGATCATTTTCATAGCTTGGTTAATTTTAGTCCACTCAGATGATTAAACTACACTTGAAGTGTTAACAAGATCAGATTTCTGTGTCTGCCACGTTGAGTACTATGATAAATTCAATTCCTTGACCTCACCTTTTGACAAGTGAGACTTTTTTTTTCTCCTCCAAACTTTTACAGAGACCTATTGAAACTCTATTATAGAATAATCTTAATATTTTAAAAGCTACTCACAGAATAACATCTCTGAAGCGCATATGTCCATTCACTATGAGATAGGCCCCAAATCGAAAACAACCAGCATAGGAAAAATACATAAATGCTTGTGAAATACTAAAAGTGATTCCATAGATATGTGCCTTCCGCACAGAATTCCTGAAAAGCAAATGAATATATTCATATAATCTCTTTGGCCTCCCTTAGCACTGTGTAGTAGAAAAAGCATGGCTTCTAAATCTGGCAGATCTAGGTTTGAATTCTGGCCTCCAGTTATGTGAATTTGAGTTAGTGACTGAACCTCTGTAAGCATCAATTTTTTGACTCATACAATGGAGTTAATCAGTATAGTGCAGAATTGTTTTGAAAATGAAATAAAACTATATATACACCTAGCACAGTGCCTTCTGACCAAGCAATTGCTCAAGTGATAGTTGCTATTATTATTATTACACTGTAACATCTGATAACTCAGATGTGAAACCCCTGTAATGTAAACATGTTGTGTAAAAAAATGCCTAGGATGTCAAAAACACAACTAAAGTTTAAATTGTCTGCCAGATGTGATATCTGTAATACTATTATCTAATCTCTTGTAAGTAGTTATAATCTCATTATCAAAATTCACCTTTCAGATTCACAATGGATAAGGTCCCTTAGGTTTATATAGATACACAATAGAAGTCCTTCTGTGAGCTAGATCCCATTGCACTCATTCAATTTTTTTTGCATCATTTCTAATTAGACTTCATGCTGTACTTTATCACATTCCTAAATCCTCCAAAAGAACCATAATTTATTTACTCTCAGATTAGAAGGAAGACGTTTGGCAAGAGAGAAAATTCAAAGTATTACTGATTTGAATAGTTTAATTTATGTGCTATGAGATGGTGTTACAATATTTAACATTACCAAAGATTTTACAGTGCTATTGAATCTTTAAATTATAACCAAATTAATAATTAGCTTCAGCTTTATATTCTTCCTTAATTCTCTTAAAGTTCAAAATAAGCCATAAAATTATAGATAATGGCCCATGTATATTTATATGTTAAACACCAAATGGAAAGAAGTAATGTTAGCTATATGCTCTTTAGTATCATAGAAATTATACATTAACAAAGGAGCTGGAAAAAATTGAAAATTTCAAGGATCCCTGTTCAAATTTGTAAGTGTTCAAAACTATTGTTCAAGTCTACAAATTTTAGTAATCTAAGTTGTGTTCAATTTTGTTGATGTTAAAATATATTAATTTATAAAAACAGGCCACAGTGGAAACAAGTGGTAAATACTGCCACCAGGAATATTTTGAATTGCTCAACTGTAAACCTGTGAAACAGGCTATAAGTCTTTGTATTTAGTGTGGGTTGGATCCGGTCCTCATCCAGAAAGCAAACGAAATACTTTAAACAAATAACGTGTCTCATCTTTGGTTCATTCTACACAGTCCAAAAAGTAAGTGTTTGAGCAATTCTCTAAAAGAATACTTATCCTAATCACCCAGATGGGTTATTGACATTGCTTGCACTGGCAATCAAATATTGTATAGTTCTCTGTGCCTTTGAACTCTTAGAAACTCAATCTTATTGCTTTCGCAAGAGAAGTAAAAATCCAATCCCAGAGCCAGATGCATCAGTCACTTATTTTCAGTGATATGATTGTTGAAAGAATGTCATCCTTATAGTGATATCATTGTTTGGAACAGTAGAGTTTTTATTATCTTTTGTTTTGAGGGCAATAATCCAACCTTAGGAAAGCACTAAGTTCTTATTAACAATTATATGTTTATTACCTGTAAGGCCCATACAATTTTTCAACATACATTGATTCAAATTTTCTTTCCTGGTTCAAGGACACAACTGTCCTAATATTTTCTATTGCTTCTGTTGCAATCTGTAACATAGAACAGCCCATCATTAGAAGTGAGGCTTTTTACTTCTGAAATCATGAAAAATAAAGGCTTTCGGGCGGTATCAAAAGAATCCTGAAGGTTATGTTGACAGGGTTTAAGTTCTTCCAATTTGGAAAGCAAAAGGCATAATGTATTCTTCAAGATCAGCTCTAGAACAAAAATGGCATTCTTAAAAGCACTTCTGGTGGTGCTAAGAATGCTGGGCAATTCCTCATATGCCTAATCACCTAGGGAGGCTGATGAACTTAGCACAGGAACAGTGGCCATGGCACCAAGGACCTGAATCTATCCCCAGCCCTGCCGGCTGGCAGTCATGTGACTGGTGTAAGTCACAACCCCTTTGGGGCCTTGCTTGCTTCATAGGGTAAGATCCAAGAAGGGATTATTAGGCTGATTTCCAAGATACCAATTATTTCCTCCCCAGTAACACCCTTTCTTAGAGAAACTGTGTGCCCACAGTTGGGAAGGAGATCCCAAGAACAGCATGACCATGCACATCTAGCCTTAACTAATTAAACCAGGGATGAACAGCTGACTGAGACTCGGCCAATCAGATTCACTTTCCTGGACATGGACGTGTCTACTTGAACTGGGAAGTCCCGTGGATTCACCACTTGGGGAGCCACAGTGGTAAGTGTAGGAAGTTGGTCTGAATATAGAGTAGTTAAAAATGGAGCAGATGTGCAGAGAGACTGGAAGACTATAGAGCTTGTGGCTCTAAGAGAGATGCTGCCAGGTGACTTTCCAGTTAACCCAGACCTGGCTGTATTTCCGGCTCTTCTGCATGCCCTTACAGCAGGTCTCCTTAATCCAAAATGGGCAGAACAGTTTGCTGATTCTTACAACCAAACAGCAATGCAAATAGTCTATGGCTTAGCTATTTATCCTAAATCATAGTTCAGCATCTGAGTCATCTAAACCACTAGTGCAGGAAGCATAAGATTTTAATTTTAGGTTTTTGTTTTATCAGCTATGAGAGGCTCTGTCCTCTGCTTATATAACCAGGCAAAACAAAATACTTGATACTTCATGCTAAATAACCTTATATTTTCATTATAACTGAAAACCTAGCAGGTGGTAATAAGAGCCAGAGTACAGAATGCTTATTGAGCTTCTACTATGTGCCAGGTATTACCTCATTTACTGACATGATCTCATTTAACCTCACAACAATACTGTGAGATACATAAGATGATTATTACTTTTTCAGATGAGGGAACTGAGGCTTGGAAAGGTTAAATAACTTTCCCAAAGCACTAGAGTTAGTAAGTAGAAGATTGAGGATTCCATACCAGGCCATTTGATGCCAAGTCCATGTTCTTAACATATTATGCTATTCTGCTTCCCCTGCTTTGTAATTTACACAGAGAGAAACTATTTATTAATAACTTTACAGTCAACTACTGATTTTCTGGTCATGGATTAGCTGCTTTGTCAAGTTAACCCTGGTGCAATAGATCCCATATCTCAGTAATTAGGCAGGGCCTGAGACAGGATGGATACTACACAGCTTCCTTAGCCTACTGCCCAGCAGTCAACACCCTCATTACCAAGTCCTTTTGGGAAAATGGGAATGGGGACATACTCCAAATCACTAATGCACTTTAAGCATGGTTAATGTGCACCCAAGTAAATGGGAGTTTTTCTTTTTGATCAAACAGTTATTTGGGTGTTTGGTGGTTTGAAGCTCTATGTACTCCAGAAAAGCATGTTCTTAAATCTAATCCATTCTTATGGGTGTGGACCCATTGTAAATAGGCTACTTCAGTTAAGGTGTGGCCCACCTCAATCAGAATGGGTCTAAATCCTATTACTGGAGTCCTTTATAAATGGAATGGAGAGAGAGAGGAGAGAGGAGAGAGGAGAGAGGGGAGAGGGGAGACGGGGGAGAGGAGAGAGAGAGAACACCATGGAAGCAAGAATCTGAAATCAACAAAACCCTGAAAAGAGGGGAGAGACCAGCAGACACTGCCATGTGCCTTGCCATGGCAGATGTCTATTCAGGTCTATTCAAGTCTTTGGCCATTATTCAATTGGGTTGTTTGTCTTTTTTTGTTGTTGTTAAGCTGAAAGATTTCTTTATATATTCTGGATATTAAACCTTATCCAAAATATGCTTTCCAAATATTTTCTCCTATTATGTAGATTGTTGTTTACTTTCATGATAAAGTCCTTTGAGGTAAAAAAGTTTTTATTTTGATGAGGTTCATTTATCTATTCTTTTCTTTTGTTGCTTGTGCTTTGGATATAAAGTCTAAGACACCATTGCCTAATACAAGGTCCTGAAAATGCTTCCCTAAATTTTCTTCTAGGAATTTGATAATTCTGACTCTTATATTTAGGTCTATGATCCATTTTAGTTGATTTTTGTATAAAGTGTGAGGTATGGGTTCTTCTTCAACTTTTGCAAATGGAGATCCAGTTTTCCCAGCACCATTTTTTGAAAATACTATTCTCTCCAAATTGAGTGGACTTGGCACCCTTGTCAAAACTCAGCTGGCCATAAATGTGAGGGTTGATTTCTGAGCTCTCAATTCAATTCCATTGGTCTATATGTCTGTCCTTGTGCCAGTACCATGCTGTTTTGATTAATGAGCTTTGTAATAAGTTTTAAGATCAGAAAGTGTGAGCCCTCCAACTTCATTCTTCCTTTTCAAGATGGCTTTGGCTATTTGGGGACCCTTACCCTTCCACATGAATTTGATGGTTGGCTTTTCCATTTGTGCAAACAAGGTTGTTGGACTTTTGAGTGGGATTTCATTGAATCTGTAAATGGCTTTGGATAGAACTGACATCTTAATAATATTTAGTTTTCCAATCCATGAACACAGAATGTTCTTCTATTTATTTAGGTCGTCTTTGATTTCTTTTAACAATAATCTGTAGTTTCCTGTATACAAGTCCTTTACATCCTTGTTTAGATTTATTCCTAGATATTTGTTTCCTTTAGTTGCTATTGTAAATGGAATTTTTTCCTGATTTTGTCTTCTGATTGTTCATTGTTTGTATATAGAAACATAATTGCTTTTTGGGTGTTGATCTTGTACCCCACCACTTTGCTGAATTCATTTAGTAGCTCTAGGGGCTTTTATTGTAGCTTTTTCAAAACTTTCTCTGTATAGGATCATGGCATCTACAAATAGTGAAAGTTTTACTTCTTCCTTTCTTATTTGGATACCTTTTGTTTCTTTATCTTACCTAACTGCTCTGGCTAGAACTTCCAATACAATGTTGAATAACAATGGTGACAGTGGGCATCCTTGTCTTGTTCCTGATCCTAAAGGAAAAGCTTTCAGTCTTTCACCATTAAGTAACGATGTTAGCTCTGGGTTTTTCCTATATGCCCTTTATCATGTTGAGGAAGTTTCTTTTCACTCCTAGTTTTCTCAGTTTGTTTTTTTTTCCTTTGTTTGTTTTGTTTTTAATCAAGAAAGGGTGCTGGATTTTGTCAAATGCCTTTTCTGCATCAATAGAGACAATCATGTGTGTTTTTTCTCTTCATTATGTTAATGTGGTATATTACATTAATTTTCTTATATAGAACGACCCTTGCATACCTGGGGATAAATCCCACTTGATTATGGTATATAATTGTTTTAATGTGCTGTTGGATTTGGTTTCCTCATATTTGCTGACTGTAGTATCAATATCTGGCTTTGGTGTGAGGGTGATATTGGCCTCATGGAAAGAATTAGGGAGTGTTTCCTCCTATTCCTCCTCTTCAATTATTTGGAAGAAATTGAGTAGGACTGGAGTCAATTCTTCTTGCAATGTTTTGTAAAATGGCCCCATGAACCCATCTGGTCCTGAGCTATTCTTTCTTGGGAGATTTTTTATTACAAAACTTTCAGTCTCTTTACTAGTAATTGGTTTATTGAGATCTATTTCTTCTTGAGTCAGTGTGGGTAATTTGTGTGTTTATAAGCATTTGTCCATTTCATCTAGTTTGTCTACTTTGCTACCATATAGTTATTTATAGTACCTCTTATAGTCTTTTTTATTTCAGTGGGGTGGGTAATAATGTTTTTCATTTCATTTCTGATTTTAGTTATTCCTCTCTCTTTTTTCTTGTTTGTCAGTCTAGCAAAAGGCTTGTCAATTTCACTGATCTTTTCAAAGAAACTTCTTTTGGTTTTTTGGTTCTATTGTTTCTTGTTCTTTATTTCATTTATCTCTGCTCTAATCTTTGTTATTTCCTTCCCTCTGCTTGCTCTGGGTTTAGTTTGCTCTTTTTTCCCCCTAGTTCATCTACTTTTGAGGTTAGATTTCTGATTTGAGATCTTTCTTCTTTTTTAATGTAAGCATTTAGAGCTATAAATTTCCCTCTCATCACTGCCTTTGCTATATCCCATAAGTTTTGGTATGCTGTATTTTCAGTTTCATTCACCTCAAGATATTGCCTAATTTTCCTCGTGATTTCCTCTTTAACCCATTGGTTGTTTAAGAGTACATTGTTTAATTTCCACATATTTGTGAATTTTCCATTTTTCTCTCTGTTATTTATTTCTAGCTTCATTCCTTTGTGATCAAAGAAAATATACTGTATGATTTCAGTATTTTTTAATTTATTGAGACTTGTTTTGTGACCTAACATATGGTCTATCTTGGAGAATGATCCATGTGCACTTGAGAAGAATGTTTATTCTGTTATTGTCAAGTAAAGTGTTCTATATATATCTGTTAGGTCTACTTGGCTTAGAGTGTTGTTCAAGTCTTATATTTCCTTATTGATCTTCTGTCTAGATGTTCTATACATTATTGAAAGTGGTATATTAAAGCCTCTTACTATTAACATAGAAGTGTCATTTTCTCCCTTCAAATCTTTCAGTTTTGCTTCATATATTTTGGGGTTCTGCTGATAGGTGCATATATTTATAATTGTAATATCTTCTGGTGGAATTGACCCCTTTGTCAGTATATAATGACCATCTTTGCCCATCATAACTGTTATGACTGTTATGAACTGTCATAACTTAAAGTCTATTTTATCTGATATTTCTATAGTTACCTCAGCTCTCTTTTGGTTACTGCTGCATGGTATTTTTTTTTCCATCCTTTCACTTTCAACCTACTTGTGTCTTTGAATTTAAGGTGAATCTTTTGCAGACAGCATATAGTTGCATCATGCTTTTTTATGAATTCTGCCAATATCTGCCTTTTGACTGGAGATTTTAATCCATTTACATTTAAATTCACTACTGGTAACACTTGACTTTCTTCTGCCATTTTGTAGATTGTATACCTTTGTTGCCCTTCAATTCTTCCACTGCTTGCCTACTTTTATATTTATTTGATTTTTTGTGTTGTATCATATTGAGTGCCTCTCTTTTCTATCTGGATATATTTTTCAAATATTTTCCTTGGAGTTCCTTGAGGTTACCATTGGGTTAATATAGAACACTCATATTTGGTCTGGTACCAACTTGACTTCAACATCATGCACATACACTTTTCCTATACTGCTCCGTGCCCCCACCTTTTCTTATACTTGTTACCAATTATATCTTTGTGTATTGTATGTCCAAAATCATAGATTTATCACTATTTTTTATGCATTTGCATTTAGCACCTGTAGGAAGTAAGAAGTGGAGTTATATATGAAAAAATACAATACAATAGTACAAGCATTTATAATTGCTCAAATGGTTACCTTTACCAGAGGTCTTTATTTCTTTATGCCGCTTTGAACCACTGTCTAGTGATGTTTCTTTTCAGTCTGAAGAACTCCTTTTGCATTGTTTGTAGGGGAGATTAAGTGGTGGTGAACTCCCTTTTTAAAATCTGGGGATCTCTCAATTGCTCCAGTCATTTTTGAAAGAAAATCTCACTGGATATAAAATTCTTAGTTGGCAGTTGTTTTCCTTCACCCACTGCATTCTTGCCTTTATGGTTTCTGATGAGAAATTGGAGCTCAATCTAATTGGCACTCACTTGTACATTGCATGTTTCTTTTCTCTTACAGCTGTCAGAACTCTGTCCTTGTCCTTTGCATTCAACAGTTTGATCAATATATAATGGGGTATGTTCTTCTACATGTTTATCCTCTTTGGTCCTTCTTGGATGTGCATATTCACATCTTTTGCTAAGTATGGAAAGTTCTCTGTCATTATTTCTTTGACTGTTCTTTCTGCCCTTCTTTCTTCTCCTTCTTGGACTCCCATAATGTGTACTGGTATGCTTGGTGGTATCTCAGAGATCCCATAGGCTATTTTCTCTTTTTATAAAATTATTTTTCTATCTGCTCCTCATCCTGACTCATTTCAATTGTCTTGTCTTTCTTCTGCCAGCTCCAATCTGCTGTTGAAACCCTCCTTGGTATTTTTCCTTTCCATTATTATGGTCTTCAACTCCAGTAGTTTTCAGTTCCTTTAAAAACAATTTCCATCTCTTTACTAAGATTCTCATGTTGCTCATTCATTGTTGTACTATTATCCTTTAGTTCTTTCTCTTTATTTCCCTTCATTTCCTTGAGCATTTTTCAGATCATTTTTTAAGCCTTTGTCTGGTATCTCCACTGTCTGTTGTTCTTCACTGGTGTTTTCTGGATTTTAATCCTCTTCCTTTGGATGGGCCATCATTTCCTATTTCTTTGTTTGTTTTGTAATCTTTTGTTGCACACTGACCATGTTAATATTTTAGAATGTTAACTCTGGGGTTTATTCTCTTTAATGTCTGTTTCTTGATTTTTTAAGCAGCTGGTGATATGACTGAGCTTTTCTTGAGTGTCAGCCCTCCTATCAGGAAGGTCTGCCCAAGGGGAATGCAAAGTGCAGGGTGCTCCCTGTCTTTTCTCAGTCTGTTGTTTTGCTCTGAGCTTTGCTTGCTAGCTGCTTTAGAGTTCCCCTGTTTACAGAAGTTTTAATGCACCCTCTACTTTCCAGGAGAGAGGACTTCTCCCTCTCCCAGTTGTTTAAAGCAGTCTTTGTCCCAGTCCATCCACCTCAATTGTTTCTTAAATTCCTTTGATTGTCTCAAGCTGCTTTTGTTCGGAGGGCAAATTCTGGGAGAGTGGCATTCCAGAGAGGAGTTTCCAAAGTCAGTGTTTCCCAGCTGGAACAAGGCCAGGGACCCAAGATGGGGATACAGACCAGTTTTAAACTGCCTTGGGGAGAGGATCAATAAGGGTGTCAAGAGCTTCTTCCAGGCATCCCCAAAGCTGCACTTTCTTGACCTATCCACTTTCTTCAACTGTCCCCTGCAGCTCTGCAGAAGCATAGTGTCTTTAAGTCTCTCAGCCACCTTTGCCTGGGGCAGGTTGAAATAATGGCCGCACTCAAAGCAGGGCCCCCAGCTATGTGAAGTAGCTAATCAAAAGCCCTGATCAGGGAGCAAGTGTAGTTCAGTGGTTGAGCCCTTGCTTCCCATGTACAAGATCCTGGATTCAATCCCTGGCACCTTCAAATAAATAAATAAATACATAAGTAAGTAAGTAAATAGCATTCAAGAGTATTAAAGAACAGAGGAAGAATCATTAAAAAAAAAAAAAAAAAGAGCCCTGCTCAGTGATCAGCCTATGCATACTCCTGATCTTGGGGAAGTGGCATATTATGTCCATTTCTATCATCAGTGAGCTGGCCTGTAGCTGGAAAACACTGAGGCCTGCTGCGAGAGTGGGAAATAGG
>JAQZBX010005901.1:40968-55045 GCA_029593785.1 Cabassous unicinctus
AAGATTTATTTATTTTATTTTATTTATCTCCCCCTTGCTGTTTGTGCTGCTGTGTCCATTCGCTGCGTGTCTTCTCTGTGTCTGCTTATCTCCCCCTTGCTGTGAGGTCTTGCCGCATCAGCCCATGGGGCCTGCCCTCACAAGGAGGCCCCAGGAAGCGAACCCGGGCCTCCCATATGGTAAACGGGGGCTCTATCCACTGAGCCACACCCGCTTCCCTCAACTTTTATTTGAACCTCAGTTTCCTCATTTGTAAAGCAGGTAATAGTACCTACTTGATAGGATTATTGTGAGGGTTTAATGAGTTGGTGCATATAAATACTTAGCACAATAATTGCACATAGTAAGCACTCAGGTAAATGTTAGCACAATTGCCAGTATAATTAGAACCATAAAACTGCTACCTGGTGACTGCATACCTTAATTATAGAAACCACAGCTAAGAAAAGAACTATCTCTTAAATATTGGCAAGTGTCCTACCTTGAACAATTCACTTATATTCTCTGGCTTAAACTCTCAACTGTAAAATAGGGGTGACATCTGTCCTAACAATAGCATATGAATGCCCTTTGAAAAACTGGATGAAATGCACTTAGAAAAATCAGAAGTTCTTATAATAACCATGTAAAAGCTTTGCACTAATAATTTCATTTGCAAAATCTACACATTATTAATACAGAAAAATATTTCATGCACAGTGTTCACAATTATTAGTTGTAGTGAGCACATTTCATTATTAAAACAGGCATATATGAAAAATAATTAAAACAAAACACATCTGAAAACAATACACTAACTGATGCCTTATTTGACCTACCTTTCCAGCAGTTTCTAGTTCTTTTTTATCTCTTTTGGCATTTCCAGACAACATTTTCATTTCAACAATTCCGGCTACAGCGATAATTGGAACAACTGATAACAACAATAGGGTTAATTGCCAACCGTAGACAAACGATATGATAATACCAGTTCCAAGGTTAGCTGTATTCTGTGCAATTAAAGCCAACCTGGTTCCTGTGGCCTGGAAAAGAAAAAGAATAGAGCAGTTGTGTGTTAAGTTCCAAATCCATTAGCTGCAGCCTTAGGCTTCTTGGTCAGAATCATGAGAGTGTTTTGTGCCTGCCCCGGCCTTTGCTCACGTTCCTTACAATACACCCAGGGACCTGCCTTTACCTCTGGTGCACTTAATTCATGATGCTCTGGCAGGCTCTTTTTTTGTTATGGCTTTAAACTCTCTCCTGCCCATATGAATTGAATATTACATAATCAAGTAATTAATCAACTGCTCTACTTTGTGGATAGGCTTTGGGGCAGACTTAAATTTCCATGAAGGAAACATTTAAAGAGGAAAGGAACCCCAAGTCAAGCTGGTAATTTTAACGACCTTTGGCTTCAAATGCGTGAGAAAGAAATTTACATATCCAAGAGACAAACTACCGTAAAGCCTACATATAGATGAAGTACTCTTGTTACCACTCAATAAAACAAGGGCTGTTGTGATGGAGATTGCATTCAACTACTCTCCAGCACCATTCTCCCCATCCTCCTTTGCATGGGGGCAGTGAACATCAGGGACGTGGATCTCAGCTCCAGGGTTGGAAACCTAAACCAGTCAGTGCCCAGCATTCCCCTGGAGACAATTACTAGTTCAGGATTGGGACTGTGACCCAAATTGGCCCAATTCGAATTTTTTTTTTTTTTTTTTAATCGTCAATTCACTTTTATTCCTTTGGAAACTAAAGGCTGCTATAACACAGGTCTTTTCAAGTAAACGACTTGAATACACGGATCATTTGGTTTTATTTATTTTTGATTCCAAAGTTGCAGATAGACTTTGTGAATTGAGACTCTAGGAAAACTGCCAATTTTGAAAAATCAAAATAAAAGGTATAATGGTAAAATGGTTTGGTTTTAGTAATTAAACCAAAGTGTCATAGTAAAAACATTAAACCAATTCGAATTTGAGGGAAGGGTTTTTGTTTGGCAGCTGAGGTACAGGTGTGTGTTTTTTCTGACTGGATGGGAACAACGAAGCTTGTTGACTCTGATTGTTACTGGTGGCCATCCTATGACCATAAGCCTTTGGATGAAGCCAATGCTGAGGATGGAAAGCCACTTAGAGCCACAGAGACAGAAGGAATTTGGGTCCCTGATGACACTTTTGAGTCAATGGATCAACCAATAACCTTCCAGTTATTGTTTAGGCCAGTTCGAGTGGGGTTTTCTGTTATTTCCAGCTGCAAACATCTTAACTGAGACAGCTATGCCATACATTTACTCAAAATCATACATACTCCTTGGACTTGGGAAGCATCAGTTGCGAGTCTTGTAGAAAGTGCACCGGTACTGTTTTTATGATCATCAAACCAGCTCATGTCCTGTGGCATAAAATAGTTCAAAATTAAAACAAAACAGGCAAAACAAAACAAACAAAAACTCAAACGAAGTGTCCCAAAGCGTCAATGTTAAGGAAATATCCACACTTAATTTGGATATTGGCGTTTAGGGGAGACCTAAACGCCAATATCCCTTGTCATTAAAGTTGTATCCAAGACACTCTTTCATTCTTTGTTGAGACCACAAAGCACGGTGACTACACACACCCTCAGAGTCGACCAGGACCTAAGCTCCCGTACCACCTGCTGCATCACTGAGGAGGGCAGGCAGGAGGGTTCAGCCAGACTGCAGTTGAGCTCCCTGCCAGCTTCAGCTGAGGTTTTGACGACATGTGGACTGTTGAGGATTGAATCATGACCCCCAAAAGGACATGTTCAAGTCCTAAACCGTGGTCCTGTGGGTGTGAATCCATTTGTTCAGGTGTGAACACATTTGTGAACAGGATCTCCGAAGATCATATTTATATGGGGCTAAACTGTATCAGGGTGGACCTTAGTCTGTGTGACTGGAGCCCTTATCAGTAGAGGAAATTTGAACTCAGTCAGTAGGAGCTGAAAGTAGTAGGAGCCAGAAGTCAGCAGCAAGAAACCAGAGAAGAGGCAGATCTCCATGTGAAAGAAGCACCCCAAGGACTGCAGCAAGCATGCACCAGAACACTACAGACTCTGGGAAAGCATGGCCCATAGAGACCTCGATTTTGGACTTAGAGCATCCAAACTGTGAGCCAATAAATTCTTGTTGTTTAAACCAACCAGTGTGTGATATTTGTCTTATCAGCCCTGTCAAGCTAAGACAGTTTTGGACATTCCATTCAACCACTCATCACAATTTCCACTGCAGACATTTCTGTGCTGAAACAGTGTGGACTCTCAAAAAAAGGAGAAGCTCAGAGGCTGGGAGAGCTGGGCTGGACATGGCTCTTTCCTCTAAACTCTGGACAGGAGAAAAGAAGCCCAATTTCTCACTATGCTGTTGTTTGTTTTGTTTTGCAAGGGTCAAAAGAGAGTGTGTCTTAAATACTATTTTAATTATAAGCTACTCATCCATAGCATCTTTTTCTTTCATATAAAATAATTTTCTCTACATAACAACAGTTTAAAAGATACTAAAAAAATGTTTGTAAACTCAGACTTGCTCAAAATATAATATGCTATGTGCCCTTTTATGAACAGGAATGTAATCAATTCTTGTCAATTGGATGGATCATATTCTGACCCTCTCTCAGACCCTCTCTAAAAAAAATAGAAAACTATTAAAAAAAAAAAGTTTGCACTTTTTCCCACATGTTCTGCTCTAGACTGTGCACTTTCCCAAGGGGGCAGATAATGCATGTTATAGCTCCAGGTACCAGTACACCTTCTGGTTCATAGTAGGTAATGACTGAATGAACTAACGAGTGAATTAACGTGAAAAGAGAGCTCAAGTAAGATAGAGACAAAGCTCAATTACCAACATTTGGGAAAACCTACAGTTAGTATGGTCAATCGTGGGACATGAATGTTACAAACCACCTTTTCCTGGTTTCCTTTAAAGGCACCCCAAGTCTGTGCCAGAGCAGAGGAGAGCCACTTAAAATGACAATATCCTCATGAATAGTGATAGTTGCAAAAAAAAGCCAAAAAAGCCACCAAAATTAAATCAACTCTCATGAAACCCTGAGGGGTCCTTGGCTATTGAAGGACCAGGACAATTTGAAAGCCCCTGACCAGTCGTATCATGAACATCCCGAGCAGGAGCTAGGGTGCAGGGGGGGATGGGTGGAACACATGAATCATAGCACATCAATAAGAACAGGAAGAGACTTCAAATGAAAGAGACCTGAGACGCAGAAGGCATTCCTTAGTACACACACCTGTCTCAGCATTGCTTTAAAAGCCATTGACCGAAGCCTTGTGGTGAGGATCTCTCCAGCTTTCCCAAATGTGAAGCCCTGGTTAAGAAGAAAGACTGTTGTCCTTTTTGACCATCACTAGTATTCACACACAAGTGTATATAAACACATGGATTTTTATATTATTTATACATTAAATAATCAAATAGTCACATCAAAAAAGTCTAGGACCAAATAGTAATTCAAAGTCCCACCTTAAAATTCATGTATGGCTAAGGCATTAGTATGAAATAGAATTATAAAATGGAAGGGAATTTTGAAAATGTCCAGTTGTGGCTCCTGATCCATTCTAAATAGGTTTATTTTTAAACTTTCAAGAACAAGATCTCAGTGAGAAGGATACTGGTATTCAATTATAATTTTCAATGTGCTCCTAGTACTTTATTAAATAAAACACTTGTAAATGGATGCAAGAAAACTCTACCCAGGAATAGCTTTTGGCTCACAATTTATGGAAAGGAGGCTGTCTGCTAGTATGAAACTCCAAATGTGCTGTTTCCCTGTCATAGCCCCACCTGCTCTCAGATTTGGGGACAATGAGGCTACCCCTTGTCAGTGCTCGGTTCCAGGGAATCCAGACTGGACGTGGGCCTCCAGCCACCCTGTGAGTATTGGTGCAGCTGTGTGTATCGCTCTCTGGGGAGCACACAGCAGACCTCTTTACCAAGCCAGGAGGATCTGTGGTCAGTGCCTAGGCGGCTCTGCCTCAGGTACCCCTTGTCCAGGTCTGTACTGCCCTCGTCTCCCTCTTTCCTCTGGCGGCAGGCTGCTCAAGATGAATGTGGGCAGCACAATTCTATGCATCTGGGCACTGTCCCTGCAGCCCCAGAAGCACATTTCTCTAATTAGTTCCACTCCCGGACACACCAGGGCTGGGGGCTGGATCAGCTCATTCAGTTGCTAATAGCAAGGCAATGATTTCTAAATAAAAATCTTGGCTTACTTCCATCATTGTTGCAGCAATGATAAGAGAGAAGCATACCTAGGCAATGACTTGGAAATATTATTTTTCTGACGAATAGATTGTATTTGAAAGGCTTATGTGGGACTCACTGGGTTAAAAAGACAAGCGAAACTTGGTAAAAGTCTAACCAATTAAAAAAGTACAATTAGAGCATAATAGGAACTCAAGTCTCTTTTTTCCTTGGTAATGAATGTTCCTTAAGGGCGAACTTGTAACACAATATTATTTAGAAACCAGGAAAGCCACAGTTCCTGCTGCTAAGGAACCTGTCCTCTAAAATAGCCTGTGTGCCAACCTCATTTGCAATTCATTTCCGTCTAAGGATTTGGAGCTCCATTAGGTTTTTAATAAGTTCTCTAACTGAATATAGACTTGATAAAAAGGGCAAATCATGGGCACCCACCTGAAGGAAGAAAGTGAAAAAAGAAATAATTCCCAGACCTAAAAAAAGCAATGAGATCGTGTTGCACTTCTGTTGCTTCACTTCATCATCCCCTGGTCCGAAAATCTACAAAAGAACATTTTAAAAACCCACTTGGATTACATGATCCTTCTTTGTTCCTCCCACAAATATTGCCTTGAATGCCGCGTTTTAGAAACTAGGCTTCGATGTGGTTTTCACGTGGGTGGAAGCTTGCGTAAGGATGGTGGCCGGGAGCGCATTTCCGTGCTTGCACCTCTGCTCTGCACAGGCTCGTCTCTCTGCGTGAACTACTCCGTGCCTGCTCCCAGCCCGCCAGCCGTCTCTCCACCAGGCCTCTGCCCACGGCCTCCCTGGCTACGCTATCTGGAACGGCACCCCGTCTCCACTCACTCCAGTCCCTACTCTGCCTTTAAATCATTTGTTAATCCTCGACACATTATACATTCGGTTTTTGTTTGTGTCTGTGTGTGTATTGTGTCTGTCCCAACAGAAAGCTTGAGGGCAGCACGTGGTTTATTTTGTTTACTGCTGTATCTCCAGTGCCTAGAGCTGGGACTGGCATATAGCAGATGCCCCCCAAATACAGTCCACATATCTCTTGAATTGCACGAGTTCTGGGGATTATTTTATTTTGTAATTTCTTGGAGGGTCCTTTCTAATCTTTTTTTTTGGCTTGTGGTTTTAATGGTACGTCAACGTCCAATGTCATAAGAATGATAAACTCTTAACATGATGGAGAATAATTATTCACCTTTAGCAAGAAAGTCTTTCCAATAAAGTTAGAGGTTTTCTAAGGTGATTATACAATATAAATGCTGAGTTTTATGGAGCCTTAGATTTTTCTGATCATATACTATAATATCTCCCAGTGAATTTAATGATTGGATAACATGAGTTTTCTTCTTACTCTTAGGCTCTTTGGGCATTGGAAAGGTTGTAAAATAGTGATAGTGGCTAACATTTTTTGAATGCTTACTACAATTACTATATAATCTCATTTACTCACCAGCAATCCCATGAGGATTAAATCCTCTGAGTACTTATGAGGTATAGGTACTAGTATTTATAGATGAAGAAACTGAAGTACAGAGAGGGAAAGCATTTTGCCCAAATTTGCATAGCTGTTGAACGGCTAGGAGAGTCTGCCTCTTAAACACTATTAACTTTTCTTCCTTTACCCCCTCCCCCACCTTCTTGTGAGACTTGTACCAGCTCCTTTCCACAAACAGGATGGGATGGTTGCCTGACACTAATGTCAGCTAAATGAAGAGAGTTGCTGGTTAAATGTCATCTTTGCTGATTTTACATTTTATAATTTCATTGGTATTACAACTTGGAGTGATTTGAAAGATTACTTGTCCTTCACAGCTTTTTTTTTTTTTTTTTTTTTTTTTTTTTTGAGGTATCAGGACTGGGGATTGAACCAGGGACCTCATATATGGGAAGCTAGTGCTCAACCACTGAGCCACATCAGCTCCCCTGAGTTGATTTTTCCTTTTGTTTGCTTGTTTGTTTTTGTTTTTAGGAGGCACCTGGAATTGAACCTGGGACCTCCCATGTGGGAAGCAGGTGCTGAACAGCTTGAGCCACATCCACTCCCCTCACAGCTATCTTGAGAAGGGAATTAGGGACTCTGGCTTTGTTTAATCAGAAGCTACTTTGCCTCATTTGGGAATAAATCACAGAGTGGATCTATTGGTGAAGTTGGGATGAGAAGCAGTTGATGAACTGATTCACATCAAGTGGTCATATGATGTTTTCCAACTTACCGCTAATATCTCTGAGAATATGACTGAAAATGCTGGCTGAAGTGCCCCGTTGGCAATGGCACATACCGTTCCCACCACAAAGTAGGGCCATTCTGTTTTATTCAGTTTCAGAACCTTCAGAAAAGACACTGGTGGCACATCTGCATTCTAGAATATATAAATATCAGGCTAAACTGGTGAAAACACAAAAATTACCAGAGTTTGTACATAAAGAAAAGATATAGCCACTGCTTTCAAAGAGCTTGCCAACCGGATGCAGAGAATGACCTGTTTATAGTGAACTACTAGAGAGTATATTACAAAATGTGATGGTGCCCGTGGATTGCACAGAATAAGCTGAATATGAATTGTTTACCCAAGAAGCAATCTCCATGGTGTGACCAGCCTATCTTTATTCTAGCTTCAGCAGATTGAGAGGTAGCAGGATCTGGGCACAACATACCCTAGAATTCAACTCCAAAGCTCTGTACTTTATATAGCTGTACGTCAACATGGCAGACAGGCTGTGCCATGTGAGCTGAGCTGCACTTTTTCTCGTATCTAATGATCCGGTTAGCCTCTCCAATAGGGATGATGTTGGGATCGAATGACACAATACACATGTATAACTGGATAGATATTTTGACAAGTGCAGGATATTATTATTAACCAGAGGATATGGGCCTGGTTCTCTCACCCCCAGAACCCTGTCCAGTGCTGCCTTCTCTGAGAAATGTCCCCAACTCCCCAAACCAAGGTAATTGTGTCCCTTTTGTTCTGCCACTGTTCCCTGTGCAGACAGACTTCTCTTATTTTGGATCTTAGCTTGTTTTGTGATATTTTTTTCTTATATGTCTCCTTTTCTAGTGTGTGAGCTTTCTAAAGGGGAGGACCATATCTTTATATCGCTAGAAACTAGTCCAATGCCTACCACGTATCAGATTCTCAGTCAATTTTGAACTAAATGTCTGGTCAAGTAGGAAGGATTTAGGTGACATAAAGAAGAATATTCTGACTATAGAAGCAGTTTAACATTAAACTAGATAAAAAGTGGCTATGGAATCCTTTTCCTTACAGTCTGTTAAATAGGTTATAGTTATGTCTTTAGGAAAGAGAGAAAACATGGGAGTAGGTTCTACCCAGCCCTTTTCTTTCAAACCACCTGTTTTCTCTGTATTTTAGGGTTTTTTTCCCCTCTAGGTCAGGGATCCTTTTTATTTTTAATTTCTCCCCCCCTTCATTGGTTTGTGCTCGCTCTCTGCTCTCTGTATGTTCTTCTGTGCCTGCTTGTCTTCTCTTTAGGTGGCACTGGGACCCGATCCTAGTTCAGGGGTTCTTAAGCTTTTTTGTTCCACGGATGCCTTTATGAGTCAGGTGAAAACCACAGGCCCCTTACTAAGTCCACACTATACTGTGTATTATTTAATAAATATATCACACCAGCACCAACACTTCCCCACAAGAATATTGTTTTTTTGAATTTCTATTCAAGCTCATGGACCCCTTGTTAAGAACTCCTGCTCTAGTTAATATTAATAAAAATAATATTTTTCCTCTAGTCTCCATCCTGCTAAATGATTCCTTTCCTCAGATTGCTGCTCTTCAGTACAGACAAACAGGTCTTCCCTCCAATCAGACTTAATTTCTCCCTCTTCTTCCACCTACTGTTTAATACTCTATGACTGCACTCATAGCAAGTTCATTGATTGTAGCGTTACCTGCTTCCCCCCCTTCTTTGTGAGTTCCTCTAAAATACTGGACTCTAAAGATTTAGAGGATAATCCTCAAATTAAAGTGAGGAAATGAAAACTGGATAATTTCATAGCCCAAAAGGGGGAAATTATTTATTTTAATGATGACGATGCACCTCCACAATGGTACAATTGTTACTCATCTTCCTTTTATTTTTTTTAAGATTTATTTAATTATTTTACTTTTATCCATTTTTTACCCCCCTCCCCCCGGTTTTTGCTGTTTTTGTGTCCATTCACTGGGCAATTCTCTGTGTCTGTTTCCTGTGCTCTCTTCTCATCCTTCTTCTCCTGTCTTCACTGGGATTCATTCGATCCTGGGAACCTCTGATGTGAGAGAGAGGGGTCTTACCGCCTGCTCCACCTTAGTTCCTGGTTTTTTGGCATGTCTCGTCTTGGCTCTCCTCTTACGTCATCACGTTGCTGTATGGCTCGGCAGGGCCTGGCACACCCGCACATGAGGCTTGGCGGTGCTCTCGCGCGGGAGGCCTGGGGGCCCATGTGCCTTCTATATTTTTCTTTTATTTTACCAGGAGGTCCTGGGGATCAAACCCAGGTCCCTCCATACAGGTGATGGACACCCAACCATTTGAGCCACATCCGCCCCCCCATCTTCCCTTTAAATATACCAAGATTAGGACTTCTAAGAAAGCACTTGTAATTTTTTTAGTAAAATGATTTTAATATTTTGGACAGAGAAAAACAGATGCAATGGACTCTCAGTAGGATTAGTTTCTTCAGGCCAACATAAGAATAAAAATAAACTCAGCCTTTGTCAACAAGTAACATAAAAATGTATTCTAAAATCATTTCTTAAAAAAATAAATCCTTTCTCAGAATGAATTCCCTACTACAATTTTTTTAAAAACTTGAATTAATAATACCCCAAAGCTTCAGGTGAGAAATGTCAAAGAATGTACAATTTTGCTATTTCTGGCCATTTCCTCCCTCTTTCTTAGTAATTGAATTCCAATCTAATTCAGAGTGGCAATGCATATAGCAAAAAGATTCAATTTTCCACCTTCCTTTGGGTAGTTAGTTGGGGCTATGTGATTAAGTTGTCACCAGTAGCATATAAGTAAAATATTATATGGGGATTCTGGGAAAGCTCTTTGTTTCTTCCTGCTGCCTGGGACATGGATGTGATGGCTGGAGCTTCAGGAGCCATAATAGTTCATGAAGTGCTCTTGAAGATGGAAAAGATATGCCAGGATTGTGAAGGTCAAAGTGAAAGGTACCAAAATCTATGGTAACTGTGTATCACCATTCTAGCCCTGGGTTTCTCACCTCTAAGATTCTTTCATGTGAATGAGAAATTGAAACTACTAATTTGCTTAAACTGATGATTTTCTGGGTTTCCTATTATAGGCAACCAAATGTAATCCTGTTTAATAGAGTACGTGAATAACAGGATGTCTTATTTTGGACGAGCTTAATTTCTCTCTGGATCTCAAAGATGAAATTTTTCATTTTAACATTAAGCATCTAAGACACAAAGACTATGTTTTTGGATCTATTTTTTTTGTTTTCTACTGGGAATCCATTTCAATTGGAATGGATTCCAATGCACTCTCAGATAAATTTAAAATATGAAATTTCCTTTTATTAAGATGAGTATGGCTTATAGTAGGAATCATCTGTACCTGAAAAATACTTGGAAGGCCAAGAATTTCACCAACAAAGCTATAAAGTAAGGAATTTAAGAGAAATAACTTACAAGTTCATTGCTTTCCACATCAAGGCCATTCTGGTCCATTCGTGAATTTCTAAGACTTTTACGAGTCGAATTCCTAAATACGCGAGATTTCCAGCCATTTGGGGCCATACCAGTGGCAGCCACTTCATCATTTAGATCAACTTCAGGTTCTTCTGACTGGATCTGGTTTCCCGATGTCTGAAAGAAGAAAGGTTAAATTGTGTGTATGTCACGGTGGATGTAGCCTCCAATTTTAGAACCCTAAAGCAATTTAGAGTATTACATGTGTCAAGACTTTTAGACTTCATAACAGCTTCTTAATCAAGGTTAGCTGGAAAACTGTAAAGAAGTTTATCAACACACGGAAGTAAAAACTATTAAAAATGACAGGAAGTAACAAATATACCACACTAATGAAAGATGTTGTAAATGTGGGAAAATGTGGGAGGGGAAGGGGTGGGGCATATGGGAATTCCCTATATTTTTTATGTAACATTTATGTAATCTAAAGATTCTGTTAAAATTAAAATTAAAAATTAAAAAATAAAATAAAATCTATTTTTCAAAGAAAAAAAAATTACTAATAAAAAATGACAGGAAGGTTAAATTCAATTTGAATAATATGAAAATTGGAGTATAAGAGTACTTTCTGAAAATTTAAAGACAAATCTTTCATCATTCAGCAGGTTATGTAGGAATTTCCTCAATATGCAAGAATCCAGAAAACAAGTCATTTTAAAAGCCACAAACAAGGAAAGCTGAATCAAAGATCCCAATCACCACCCACAGGAAACAATAAAGCTGCTTCCCTCAGATTGGCTGAGTGCAATCATCTTCCTCTTTCGTTAAGGTCCTGCTCACTTCACGTGAGGTGATCCAACATGCAGGCTCAGTCTTGTTGCAGGCTTTGAGATAAATTGTCTCCTTAACTGAAGTTAATTTAAGGACTTCTAACTCACTGCCTGGTGAGGGAACATCAAGCCAATCTTGCTGGGGTCAGACTTTGGGCCGAGTTCCCCATTTGCTTCCACCATGTCTAAGCACACAACTTAATGTTTTCTCTGAGACCTCAGCCCTTCTGTCATTGTCTTGTTCTTGCTCTTGCCTTTCAGGTCCTGTTCCCCGCCTCCAAACACAGATGGATGGCTGGTGGCTCATTGTACCTACAGTAGCCTGTGTGTCTTGATCACTGCATTTTTCACTGTCTGATCATAGCTTTCCAGTTGTGCTTTCAACACCTAGCAGAATATTGCCCCTGAGCTGATGTATTGCCTTGAACCACAATGCAATGATATGTTCTGCTTGGTGGACTTCCTTACAGTGGCCAAAACTGGGAACTTTTTTCTACCATATTTCCACCTAAAACCAACTTGGCTAAAGATTTAATCTTGTGATTGATCCAGTACCTTTCCACTTCCATCCACTCCTACACTGCTACCAGATTAAAGGGCAGCCCTGCTCAAATCATGCCCTGGCTCAAAATCTTCCACAGTTTCCCACCACCTGCTCAAGCCTGACTTCCCCCAAAATCTAGCTCATGCCAAGTCAAACTGGACCACCTCATGTGAATGTCTCCTCTTACCTTTCTTCCTTTTGTAATCTCATCCACGATATCAAGGGGTTCATCTCACTGGACAGTTCTTCCAATAAACCCATTTCAATTTTAGCCTTTTTCTATGACCAAATGAGCATTACCTCTCTCTTTTCCACAACATTTTTTCCATGCCTTACATAAAACATTCTTTCAGTTTGTGTTCGGTGCTACATTTGAGAAGTCATTGCGCTTCAAAGCCAGGACAGCTGCTTGTCACCAGGTGATAAGAATATATTTAAACCACAGTCCTCACTCCTTACACCCAAATACATTTCAGTGGCTCAAAAATTTAATTGTGAAAAGTAAAAAAATAATGATGAAAGGAAATATGGATGAATAGCCTTTTGTAATGGAGATTTTTAAACAAGGTAACACTGATGGAAATTCCTAAGGCCCATAAAACTTGCTTAGACAATACCCCGGATATGCATCTGGGCCTGCCAATCACGCCACCATAGAATGATCAACACCACCCCTAGTAAAGATTAACCCAAACACCCTTAATGCTGAAGCTAACTGCGAACATTAGCTTCTTTAAGATTGCTTGCTTGCTTGCTTGCTCTGCTGGATATGGATAAAACAGATTTGCGTTTGAAGTGTACAATTGAAGCTGCCCATTACCCTTTCTGGCGCGAGAAAATTGATGCTTTGTTTTAATTAACTAATCTGGTATCTGAGCACGAAAAAAGTTGCTTAATCATGCTGACCCTGCTAAAATTCCCTATAAAAACCCACCACAGGAAGCCGGGGTCGCTTCTCTCCATACTGCTGGAGGAGGCCCCGGCCAGCCGGAAATAAAGGTTCCTATCCAAATCACATTGTCTGGGTGCTGAATTTCTCTCTGAATGAAGTGTTCCATTTCATTTTGGAGGCCCCAGCGAGACTGAGCGGAGCTGGCCGCACTGAAGGATTCCAGGAGAAGGCCTCTGAGTGACGTTCCTCAGCCCCGGAAACACCTCAGTCTGGCTAAGACACTCTGAGAGAAATTTGGCAATTCGGTTTGAGGAACCGCCTGGTCTGTCCTGGTGAGTCTGGTACCAGCAGGGGCTGCAGGGTTGCCAGACACGGCTCAAATCCCTCAGCCAGGCCAGATGGTGAGACGTCACCCACGGCCACGGGGTAGTCTACAGGGGGTAGATTACATAGGTGTGTTAAGTGTTAAGTGTGTGGTGAGTTGTCTTCTGGTGTCCTGCTTGTTAAGTCTCTGTCTTGTGTTCCGTTGTACTTGTCACTATGGGTCAGTCTGCTTCTTCTCGTCCTACAACACCCCTTAACTGCCTTCTTAAGAATTTTCAGGAGGTCAGAAAGGCAACAGTCGGATATGGGGTCAAGGTCAACCCCGGGACTCTTTGGACTCTCTGTGCGTTGGAATGGCCAGCCTTCAAAGTCGGGTGGCCCTCTGAAGAAACCACCGATTTACCAACTACCTACAGGGTCCGAAGAATAATCTACGGGGAGCCCGGCCACCCGGACCAAATACCATACATCGATGTGTGGATTGAACTGTTAACTGATACCCCAAAAGGGTTAATATCTTGTCTTGCAGGTTGTGCGATCCAGCCCGCGATTCAGCTCCCCATGAAACCCCACGCTAAGGGCCCGGAAACCACC